>JAOPJI010000135.1:15388055-15398651 GCA_027122695.1 Merluccius productus
AGAGAGAGAGAGAGAGAGAGAGAGAGAGAGAGAGACAGACAGACAGACAGACAGACAGACAGACAGACAGACAGAGACAGAGGGCAGGAAAAGTTTATAGTGTATAGTGTAGCGCCAGTGGTAGGGGGGAACGATATAAGATTGTAAGAAGAGAGAAGGCTGCTCTCACCTGCCCTCCTCTTCCTTCTCCTCCTCCTCTCCTGATCTGTCCACCACACAGAGTCTGGTCACACAGCTACACTCTCCTACCTTGTTACTACACACACACACACACACACACACACACACACACACATAAACATGTGTGTGTGTGTGTGTGTGTGTGTGTGTGTGTGTGTGCGTGTGTGTGTGCGTGTGTGTGTGCGTGCGTGTGTGTGTGTGTGTAAATGTGTGTTTACCTCAAAGTAATCACATAGTCTCCAGCATGGTGCTTTTTGACTCTCCTGAGGAAGAACCAAAATTGTGAAGATGATGAAGATGACAAGATATCACTGAGTCTCTGCTGAAGAGTCTAAAGGCTTAACATGGTACCATGATGGCGTCCTAGAATGGTAGCATCCTAACATCCGAATATGTTAGCATCCTAGCATGGTGTTATCCGAGTGTGTTAGCATCACAGCATTGTAACGTCCTAGCATTGTACAATCCTAACGTGTTAGCATGGTGTTGTCCTAGCTTTATGTTTGCATGGTAGCATCCTGGCATCCTAGCATTGTAGCATCTTAGTTTGTTAGCATGGGGTTGTCCTAGCCTGTTAGCATAGTGTTATCCCAGTATGGTAGCATCCTAGTGTGTTAGCATGGTTTTGTCCCAACATAGTGTTACCCTAGCATTAGAGCGTAGACAGTGCAGAGTGAAATGAGAGTGCCATGATAGTTGCCAACTACTCCTTATGTACCAGCTACGTTCATATATTTAGTGCTGCTGTCATTCATAATTATAACTTTTAAGATAAGAAATATGTCTCTTAGAGGCAAAATATTTGCCTGCTTTATTCGAATGAAGCCTATTTAAAGAAAACTGTGAAGCGATTTGGGAGGATTTCCACTGCTGCCAGCTGCTCGTCATGTCGTGTAGCCTCAGTGCTCATGCAACTGCTCTAAAAAGGAGGTCATATCACATCCATCAATTGTGTATTGGCAAATGATGGTCTATCCATAATAACAGCTGCACAGCTGAAATAGAAGGAGGTTCTCATTTTATAGCATTTAGTGCCATTCACCCCCATGCATTCTACACTGTTAAGCACTCTGTCCCCGGTGCTTAAGCATGGTACTGCAGTCTTTTGTCACATTACGGTCAACGGCATAGCTCTCTCTCTATAGCATATCATCCTTGCGTCTACCTATAATAGGTAGCATCCTTTGCGTGTTCGCATCCTAGCATTATGTATCATCCTAGCATGATGTTGTCTAGCGTCATAGCATGGTGTTGTCTTCGCGTGAAAGAATGCTACCTGATGAGCAGGGAGACAACATCTTCCTTTTGCAGCAGTTGGTAGTCGGGCCCAGCCTCCAGAGGCTGGGCGTGTCCGGGTTTGGTCCAGCGGTGGAGGGGGAACGGCTCCCCGGCCACCGCACAGGACAGCAGCACATGCTGACCCAGGACACCACTCACCGTCTTGGGCTTCGAGATGAACCAGGGCTGCACCCCCTCCTTGGGCTCTAGAACACAACCACACACACGCTCAGACAGGCACAAGGAGACCAGTGCTAAAAAATAAACAGAAGAAATATAACAATATTGGCTGGGTAAAATATAACAAATATAAACAATAGATTAAATAAATAAATACATTATATATATAATATATATAAGGTGCTATAAAAAGGTAAAAACAATATATGATATACAATACAGAGGTATAAATGGGTCAAATGTAAAATACAAAAATATATACAGATTAAGTGGTATTGTGCAGTTTTGAGTAAACATTACAGTATATAGTATAGTATACAGTATGCAAAGTTCAGCCGTCAATCCGGCTCCCACTCCTCGCTGGATCAGCCTGCCCTCTCGTTATAGTTTTTAGTTTTTGGGCTATATGAAATGCGATATGAAATAATAGTAGTCATAATAGTAGTAGTCGACTAGTCGTTGTGTAAGAAAGACGCAGAGAAAGGAGTTCTAGGTAACAATGAAAGTTGTATTTTGTAACGGAGGAGGTTCAAGCATTCTACTGTGATATGTCACCCTAAATAGCTCAAATCAAGCAATCTGATTGGTTCATAGCCCTGGTATATTAACCATATACCAGGGCTATGAAGTGTAATTTACTTTCACAATTCAGTATCACTCTGTGTCTGAGAAAAAAACGTTAGCCTAACAAACTACGATAGTTACACAATTCAGCACCATCATTCACAAAGTACCGGATGGGGGCTTGACATGAGAGAGAATGTGAACGTGTCTCCAGAGCTATTGGCAACCGAAACTCAGGGAAACTCAGGGACCGGAGAAAGTGAAGTAACATCCCCGCCACATCACGCAACACACCTACTAACAAAGATGCAAGCCTAGTACCACAAGCCGTTTTCAAAGTTACTGATGCTGCGGACAGTTTTTCTTTGTTTGCACAATAAATGGCAACATACAAATTAACGTAAATATATAGCCAAATGATGAAACACCAGCCTGGATGTTTAAACACATTACTAATGCTAGGCTGCACAAAGAGAGAGGTGAGGATTTGTGTCTGTGTTTGTGTGCCTATAGTGTAGGAACAGCGGTGCTTGTCGGGGTCCGAGAGGCTTCGCATACAGCAGCCCTTCGCTCACACGGCGTTGAGCACTGAAATAGGCGTTACTTGCATTTTATCTTTGTTCAGTGAATGAATATGATGTTTAGTGTGTTAGATATGATGAATATTCGTTCAGGTCTTGCCAGCAATGTTTTCTAGTGTTGCTATGGACACTGCTATCGCTGAAATCACGTAGATTGCATGTTGTTTGAATCATTGTCTTTGCGTTGTGTACTTATCTGAGCTGTTATGTTATGTGTTATTTGACATAACTGCTTGATGACGTTCTTTCAATAAAAACGTCGATTTTAGATTGCCCCAGGGATGAGGTATTTCTTCTTCTTCTTTGGATTTCCGACAGACTAGTCACATTGCTACTGCTAGGGTTGGCACAATTATCGGTAAAAACTGATTATCGCCACTAACGTGATTGACGATAAACACAATAATGTTCTTTTACATTTTCATTTTTATCGTTCTTATCATTATTTGCGTACAAATAATTTATAAATACTTTTTTCATGGATAGTTCATTATTTGCCCCTTCACCTGGAATCAAGAATTGTGTTAACTTTCATTAACGTTAATAATGACGCGGCAGAGGGAGAAGAGCAACTCATTGCTAAAAAGAATTCAAAATCAGTGGTATGGCAGCCTTCGGGTTTAAGGCTGAAGACACGACGAACCCAATTTGCCGTATGTGTGCGAGAACAATTTTCATGCAGGAGGAGGAGCAAACATACATATATATTTCAAATTACAGTTGTTTACATTATTTTCATATATTACATCATTTTATTTATGTTTTGCTATATTTATAATTTATTGGGTGTTTTTGCGCCTTATCATTTAGTTTGCAACCACAAAGTTATGTTCGCCATTGCTTTGCCAAACAGTCCATTCCCAAGTTAATTTAAAAGATATTCATGGCAAATGAATATGCCTTTTAAGGTTTTTGAAGTGTAAATGCAATCAATAATGTAAATGGCAGACGAACAACATTTTCAAAAGACTACTAAAATGATCAACATGGGGGTTGTAGCCCTACAGGAAGTGATGCAATTATCAGGTGACCTATGAGTCTAGGACACTTGGGAGCGAGCTAGAGACCTGGGGTCTGTTACATATTTTATATGAAAGAGGGCCTCAAGGACATATAAGATTATCAATTTCGTGGCTGTAGCCTACAGGAAGTGATGCAAATGGACATTAGGAGGTCATCAGAAGATAAAAACACAGTACCGTGCACTGTGAGCAGGGCATCTGTGCGTGCATGTCCGTGTGCGTTGTGTGCATGGCAGGCGTATGTCCCAGTGTCTTCTGGGAAGACTTCCTGGATCATCAGGGTGCACAGGCCGCCCTCCCGCAGCAAGTGGAAGTCTTCAGACTCCACCACTTCCTCTCCGTTATGGAGCCACACCACCTCTGGGGCAGGGCATCCTAGGAAATCATCCTCTTAATCAATAATCAATAGCTTTAATAACGACTAACACGTAATAACAAAATCAGTGATACTGCTTGATCAATTATCAATTAAACTTCCATCAGAACAACACAAATCTAAAGATCTGATTGGTCACCAGTACTAATATTACTAATAGTACTAACTACTACTAGTACTATTTGTACTATTTGTACTATTACTAGTATTATTATTACTACTAATACACTGCTGTGATGACTACCTGGCTCAAGGTAGCCACAACATAAAGGGAGACCACACATTTGGGGGCTCGTCCGGGATTGGGGACGGTGTGGTCTCCCTTTATGTTGTGGCTACCTTGAGCCAATTTGCACTCATTGGTCGCGAATTGTTAAGTGCTGGTGCACGTAGGTACTGGTAATGAGCGCGGTGGAGAACTTTTTGGCTGCTCCATCGGAGAGCTTGTTATTAGAGTTAACTGTTAAGGAGTTATTGAGTGTCGCTGATTTCTACTCCGTTGAGATTGCCTTGCCCAAATCTGTAAAGAAAGCAGAGTTGGTAGATTTCATTCGTGACAGGTTAAAGGCAAAACAGGTGTTGCCGTTTTTTTGTAGTCCCATTATGGAAAAGGCAGCAGGTGCAGATGCTGCTGTTGCGGCGCCCGTAGTAAGTGCGTTGACTTTCGATCAGCAAAAATAAATTTTACTAATGCAAATTGAGCAAAAGATGCTTGAGGCTGCTGAAAGGGAAAAGGAGCGTTTATTGGAACAGGAGAGATCACAGCTGGAGCGCACTCGTCTAACGTTGATGGCAGAGGGGAAATACGGCAATTCTAATCAGTCTTCAGGTCTCGCTAGTATGGTTAAATTGCTCCCTAAATTCAATGAACGCGACCCAGATGTGTTCTTTTCCTTATTTGAAAGTGTCGCTAGTGATCTGAAGTGAAAGGGTGAGGACAAAGTTTTGTTGTTGCAGACTACTCTGCATGGCATGCCCAAGAAGCTTTTGTCGCTCTGTCTGCTTCTGAACGCAAGGATTACAAAACTGTAAAAGATGCAGTGTTAAAGGCCTATGAGCTTGTACCCGAGGCATACCGACAACGTTTTCGAAATCATCAAAGGTCTGGAAAACAGACATATGCTGAGGTAGGCAGGGAGCTATCCAATTTGTTTCATCATTGGCTTACTGCTGAGTCAGTTGAGGATTTTGATTTGTTGTGCAGTTTAATGATCGTTGAGCAGTTCAAGAATATTCTGCCTGAAAGAGTGGCTACTTATGTAAATGAGCATAAGGTAAAATCTGTCTCTGAGGCCAGTTCTCTCGCGGATGGTTATTTTCTAACACACAAGAGTCATTTGCGTGACTTTACGCCGCGAAAAGATTATTATCGGTGAGAGCAACGCTCTGATCATGGCAATACAAGTTCTCCAGTGAATTTAAGGGTAATGTTGGCAATATGGACAACACATGTCATAAATGCCATAAGCCAGGTCATTACAAACATCAATGTCCTGATTGGAACCTGATTGGAACCGTAATACTTGTGCGTGGAATGCACAAAACTCTAATGATATCAATGTCTTGTCCAAGGGTTCTATGTCCGGTGAAAACGAAAATGTGCATGATGATGATGAATGATTTTACTTTTGCTGGAGATACGTAGTACCTTGGCAGAGGCCCCCCAGGTCGTGCCAGCAAGGCGACGGATGAGTGAGACCCTTACTGTTACTTTGGCCCTCACTTCCTCCAGATGTTGCTTGTAGGACAGTGTCCTGTCCAAGCGTACGTCCAGGTACTTTGGGGCCTGCTGGAACTCCAGGGGTTTGTTGTCCACGGAGATCTCCAGTTCGCTTCTTGCTTCCCTGTTGCAGAGGTGGAATGCTGCCGACACGGTCTTCCCGGTACTGAGCTGCAGGCGCCACCTGCGAAGGTAGGCAGCCAGGACTTCCATATCCTGGTTGAGGCCCTCTTCAACCGCCTTCCATGTTGGTTGGTGTAGCATGATGGCTAGATCGTCTGCGTACCCATACCTTCTGGATGTCGTCACCGGTAGGTCAAAGATGTAAACGTTGAAAAGCATCGGTGAGAGGACAGGCCCTTGTGAGACCCCGTTTCTCAGCCTTCTGAGCCTGCTGCGCTGGCCATCGCTGGTCTGGAGAATTAAGCTGTGGTTTGACAGCATCTCCATGATGAAGTTGACCATATGACGGTCCGGGATGGTTCTCAGCAACTTCAGGTGGAGTCCGCGATGCCAAACAGTGTCGTAAGCAGCGGTCAGGTCCAGTAGCACTACCCCAGCTTTGGCTTTGGCCTGGAAGCTGTCCTCGAGGTCTTGTGTGAGGATGGTAACCTGGTCCACGTTGACCTGCCCCGGCGGAAGCCAGCCTGTTCCCTTGGTAACTGTGAGTCAACTACTGGCTCAATTCGGCTGTGTATCATCCTCTCCAGTATCTTAAAAGGGGCGCACAGCAAGGAGATTGGTCTGTAGGCCTTGGGATCATCCGCAGGTTTGTTAGGTTTCAGGAGGGCTATGACAGCAGCCCGTCGCCATGTCCTTGGGAGCTTGGACCTCCGGAGGCATGCAGAGAAGAATGCGCACAGCCAGGCAGATATTATTTCGCTCTGGTGGATCACAAACTCTGGGTGTATGTTGTCGGGGCCTGGTGCCTTGCCTTGTTTGAGTTTGGCCATAGCGTCCCTGAGCTCATCTGGTGTGAAATCTCCTGACAGGTTGGCATTGACACTGGCCGCCCTGGACAGACTGGATACCTCACGTGATGTTGAGCTGGCAAATTCTTTGTCTGCATCTGCGAAGCGGCCATTCTTCAGGAGTTGGTCTGCGATGGCGTTTGGTGTTTCCTTTGGCCCTGTTCTCATTAGGAATATAATAACAAGGAGTAAACATGCACACACACACACGCACGCACGCACACCCACACAATATCTATTCAATATTCTATTTCTGTATCTTTGTGCCACTCTTTCTCCATCTCATTTTCAGTCTTTCTTTCTCTCCATTCATCTCTCATACTCTCTCATTCCTCTGCAGAGCGGGTGTGAGTGAGTGAGTGAGCGAGCAAGTGAGTGAGTGAGCGAGTGAGTGAGTGAGTGAGCGAGCGAGTGAGGGAATCAATGCACCGATACCAGATTCAGCCTAATGAGGATCAGAGACATCTTAATAAGTCCCATAATCCACCACTTAATCCCTCATTACAGAATCATCTGCATTCACTGGAACCCGCTCCTCAGTGTGGCCGCAGGGGCTGCCGTGGCGGCACATTCCCGGCCCATTGTTCTGTCTCGGCCCCTATCCCTCGCCCGGGCCCCGCACACGCCTTTTGTCTCTCCTGCCCTCTGTGTTCGCTCATATTTGATCCCCTCATTAGACTTTCAGACGAGAGGAGCCGGCGGCCCTGAAGATACTGCTTTTGTGTGCACTTCTATGCTGTCTTGAGGTCTGAAATGGGGAGGGGGTGCGAGACATATGCCTAATGAGAAACTGATAGACTGAAACCTGATGTTAGGAGAGGAGAGATAGGAAGGAGTGGAAAAAGTGCTTTGAGAGATATCTATTTTTTAAAGGGCGTGTTTTCAGGGCAATGTCAATGATTGAGAACTTCTAAAAAGAGTGGAATTGGTCTGAAGTGGGACAGACAAGATTAAAGTTTAATATTGTGCCCCGCGGAGAACTATTGAGTCTTATTCTGGTATTCTGGTTTGGTATCAGAAACCAGATATGAAAGTGTTAGCTTGAAATCTTCCAACGCATTGTCAGGAAATGAGTCTCATGGAGCAGGTGTGATTGCACTCAAATTGGTTCCCTGTTCTAGTCTATTCTATTGAATGTTCATAAAGAAGCTATTTAAGAAGGCCGTATGATTTTCATCATCCGCATCACTGTTATCGTCTTCGTTGTAATCTTCCTGCAGTATAAATACTTCATACATCATCGTTTAACAGTAAAACGACATCAAGCGATGCCAACACAGGGAAACACAATTTTTAAATATAACACAAAACGAGTTCAATAAACCACAGGAGGGCCGAGGCGGAGGCCTTCCCTTCACAGTTTACAGTAATGAGGGAGGTTCATTTCTCATTACGTAGCGAGAGGGGGTGTAAAATCCCTGTGTTACACAGCGGACATGTATGAGATGATCCATGCGAGCACTGGATAATTAGCCCCCGTGAAGAAGTCAAGAATACACGCTGTTAGCCCTGCCTGGCCGCTGCCCCTGCACTGAGGTTAGCCGGAGATGGAGGAAAGGGAAGTGTGGAGGGGTTAAAATACAACAAATAAAACTCATTAAAGGTGCAGATGTACCGCACACTTTATTAGTCGGGGTCACCGTAGCCATGGTTACCTCTGCTCAGGATATGTGTGCAGATCAAAGCGTTGTGTAGTGTTGTTGTTTTTTTACCCGAGGGGAGGGGCCAGAGCTCTCTATGACATCCCTATTACACGGATGCTGTATATATATATATATATATATATATATATATATATATCCCTACCTGACGCTAAATGACGTGTGAGTGTTTGATGGTACTTTGGTTTGTTTTTTTGGTCCCAATTTGTTTTTAAGATGTTTATACAAAGATTTCTTACTATTAAAGACAACCCTTGCCAACTTTTAACTTTTGTTCATCATGAAAGTATCATATTCACACAAACACAGTTACAAACTTGGTAACTGTCACTTTCTCAATGAACTCTTGTCCTGAGAGTCTTTGTGTTGTTGTGTTGTATTTCATATTCTACCAGGTTTTCGTTTTATTAATAGAGGGCACATTAGTTTGTACGGAAGCATAATGCATTCACTTGAGAACAAAAAAAAACGCCCTGTTTTTCTGAATAAAAAAAACCGCCCTGTTTTTCTGAATTTAAAAAAAGTCCCCATGTAGCCAGCCTGAATGCATTTCAGATGCATCATCTTATATCCATGAAGCCATTGGTTCAACTGATCCTGGAGAAACACCGCAATGCTCAGCAGATCAGAATGGGCTTTCCGTCTGAACAACCGCAAAATTCTGAGGTGCCTGCGCAAAGTCGACAAACTAATTACCATACCATCTATATTACTTAAAGACACGAGTATCTCCCAAACCAAAACCAAAATAAAACCGGATCAAACTAAACAGGTGCGACATGTTTGCTTCCATGAAATCGAGCTCTCAAAATGAGAGCTTCAGTTTTTGTTTTATTCAGAAAAACAGGGCAGTTATTTTTCCTCAAGTGAATGCATTATGCTTCCGTAGGTTTGCGCATCACTTCGTTCAAATATATAGTAGGACAGCATTGTCACATAAAAAAAAAAAAAAAGGAAAGTGTGGGGGGACGTGGCGCATCAGCTGCAGGAGAGAGCTGTGGAGGGGGCCGCCGCACAGGAGAGCAGCGCCAGGTGAGAGTGATTGGCACATCTGCATCCTGTTGAGCGAATCACTCTCTCCCTTCTTAACACAGTAGCGTGCTGGACCTGGGGGGAAGAAGACCGGACACAAAGCGCACACGGGTTGTCGTTGTCGTTGTCGTCGCGGGCCTAGCTCTGGCCCGCGACGACAAAGATAGCGTGTGCTACAATTGTGTTTGCAATAAAACCCGTTAATCAGTATCGCTCTCCGAGTCATTTCAGAAGAACCCACCGTGGCACCAGACTACGCCACAGAAAGGAAATAGGAATAGGAAAGAATGCATTAATCTGTATCTCTGCATTTCAATTCTTTGCCTGGCCAACATGGTGAGTTAGTGGAGCGCAGCCTGAGGCAGTTAACCCTTAAGGTTGGAGAGATATCCCAGAGGTGATATTCAGCTCCACGGTGCTGGGATTAATCCACAGCAATCTCCCGCCTCATTTCACACCAACACCTATTTACATGGCAGCGTTCCAGGTCCCATCATATAAACCCAGCCTTGCTTCAGGCACACACAATGTTGGTTCTAATTAACAATGAAAACACATTTCTCCTGAGATACGATGACCTTGGGGCTTCAACAACAACTCATATTTGTCAGTGGTAATGACTTCATTCATATACTGCTCTCCCTATTGTTTGTACACACACGCACAAACACACACACACACGCACACTTCACTGTTTCTTTTACAATCGGAATTGACTCACGCAGGTGTAGGGCATGATTCTCTGGTGTGTGTGTGTGTGTCCGTGCGCGCGTATGTGTGTGTCTTCCCTGCCCCATCTTCCCCACTGTGCCACCCCGTCGCTAGAAGAATGACCTTCCCGCCCCACATGTGTTTCCCTCCAGCGCTTGTTTGTCTTTTTCCTCAGACACAGCTTTAGAAAAGCTTGGGAAAGAAGTCCACCAATATACCTATACAGGAAGTAGTGAATGGTGAGTGGATGTGTGTGTGTGTGTGTGTGTGTGTGTGTGTGTGTGTGTGTGTGTGTGTGTGTGTGTGTGTGTGTGTGTGTG
>JAOPJI010000135.1:15459375-15475756 GCA_027122695.1 Merluccius productus
CTTTCCGTTTTGGAAAACCCCCCCCCCCCCCCCCCACCAAGTAAAGTTGTTTTTGGTCATTTGGTACTCGTGAAATGATTCTTCATTATGGGAGACATTGTTGTGTTTGAAACTGCCACAGCGTTTCTCATGTGAGACGTGGCAAAAACATTTTAATTAGCCTAAGTTATGGTATAATTACATTGATTTAGGATTTTCCAGTACTACAAATCTCTTGAGTCCTCTCAATATGGTGGAGTATTGACACCAAAAAATCCCATAATGCATTTTCATGTACAAGCCCTGTATTGATTATTATGTTACCTCTATAGATCCTGATCAGGAACCGCGCTACGGACCTGGACTCCCGCATGCATGATGGCACCACCCCTCTGATCCTGGCTGCCCGGCTAGCCGTGGAGGGCATGGTGGAGGAGCTGATCAACTGCCATGCCGACGTCAACGCCATCGATGACTTCGGTAACACTCCTTCTTCCCTCCTCATGCTGATGTCAGCGTAAACTGAAGCAATAAGCCAGATATTTTAGAACAGCTAGGGGGCGTTGTTAGGCACAACGCGAATAAGCCACGAAAGGCCAGGCCAACAACGCCCCCTAGCTGTTCTACAATCACTGTAAATCATGGCCTCACGTGGCTTATTGCTTTTATAAGTGGTTACTAAAATGGTTACTATGGACTACCTAGTAAGATTTCACAAAATAAACATGCATAACATGCGATAATGTATTGAAAACAAATCATCATTCTTCCGCCAAGCAATATAGTTCCTGAACACAGCAAAATGGTTGACAAGAAACAGAGGCTAGCATACAGGCTTTAGCATACAGGCGCATTCATACTAAAAATGAATTGTTATGCGGTCACAGGTGTGTGTTTATATTTTACAGCGGCTTCGAGCCAATCAGAATCAAGGACTGGAACTATCCATTCATCTCTAACGTTGGTCTTTCTTTTGCTGTTCAGGTAAATCCGCCCTGCATTGGGCAGCAGCTGTGAACAACGTGGAGGCAGCCATTGTTCTGTTGAAGAACGGTGCCAATAAGGACATGCAAAATAACAAGGTAACATCAAGGGCAGCCACACAAACAAAACCAACTCAACAAAAATACATGATTTCTTTCTATGTATTCAAAGGTTGATCATCATCATCAACCTTTATTTGAACAGAGAAGCTAAATTGAGTCCCAGGACTCTTGTCAATGATGCCCTATGTACAGACAACATAGAGTAAAAAATACATCAGAATAAAGAAAAAATAATAATCGAATAAATAGGATATGGAGTCAAAGAGAAATATAACATGGTAGGGAATTAGCAACAATAAAAAATGGAAATGGTTAGAAAATATGAGTACCTAATGAGAGCGATACATCAATATACAGATACAGAGGAGATCCACTTCAAATACCTATCGATATTATTACACACAGCATGTACTCAGCTCTAAATATCTGTCTGTCTGTCATCAGGAGGAGACGCCGTTGTTCCTGGCTGCCAGGGAGGGAAGCTACGAGTCGGCCAAGATCTTGCTGGAACACTTTGCCAACCGCGACATCACGGACCACATGGACCGGCTGCCCCGGGACATAGCCCAGGAGAGGATGCACCATGACATCGTGCGGCTCCTGGACGAGTACAACCTGCGAAGCCCTGCCATGCACGGGGGCTCCATGGGCTCTTCGCTGCCCCCCCAGCTCTGCTCGCCCAGCAACTACCTGGGGGGCATGAAGGGGCCTCAGGGGCCCCAGGGCCTGGGCAAGAAGGCCCGCAAGCCCAGCGCCAAGGGCGTGGGCTGCAAGGACGGCAAAGACATGAAGGCAAAGAAGAAGAACTCCCAGCAGGACGGGAAGCAGCCGGGCGGCGGCCTGCTGGACAGCTCGGCCGTTCTGTCGCCTGTTGACTCGCTGGAGTCACCGCACGGCTACGTCTCTGACGTGGCATCGCCGCCCATGATGACCTCGCCCTTCCAGCAGTCCCCCTCCGTGTCCCTGGGCCACATGCAGGGCATGTCCGACCCCCACATGGCGGGGGGCCACATGGGCATGGCCAACAAGCAGGAGTTGGCTCGCATGCAGTTCGACCCGCTGCCCCCACGTCTCACCCACCTGCCCGTGGGCGGCGTGGCCGGCCAGCCCGCCATGAACGGCCAGTGTGAGTGGCTCTCAAGGATGCACAGTAACCTGAGTCAGGGGGGCCAGTTCAACCCCCTGAGGGGCACGCCCGGGGGCCAGGGGGCTTTGCACCAGGGGGGGCAGCACGCCATGATGACGGCCCTCCACAGCGGACGTCCTGTGTCCCACATGGACCCCGTGTCCCACATGCTGGCCTTCCAGGCGATGCAGAGCGGCCGGCTGGGTCCCCAGCCCCACCTCATGCAGCAGCAGATGCAGCAGCTGCAGAGCCTGCAGCCTCATCCGCAGCAGCCACAGCAGCAGAGCATTCAGCTGACGCATCAGAACTCAAACGGCACTGGCGGCGGTCAGACGTTTCTCAGCGGAGACCACCTGGGCTCCCCGGAGCTGCAGCAGGGCACGGGCAGCTCCGGCATGCCCATCCACACCATCCTGCCCCAGGAGACCCAGATCATGCCGCCCTCCCTGAACCAGTCCATGCCCAGCGCCCAGTTCCTAACCCCGCCCTCCCAGCATAGTTACACTGGGCCCATGGACAACACCCCCAGCAACCAGCTACAAGTCCCCGACCACCCCTTTCTGACGCCATCGCCGGGCTCTCCCGGCCAGTGGTCAAGCTCCTCTCCACATTCCAACATGTCTGACTGGTCAGAGGGCATGTCCAGCCCGCCAACCAGCATGCAGTCCCATATAGGGCTCATACCGGAACAGTTCAAATAACAAGCTTGTGTAAATCTACTACGCCCAGAAGAACTGCTGAAAATTCGTTTTTAACGAATTTAACCCTTTTTTTATATACGAGAATGGCACTCTTGAATAGGGAGGCAGACAACAAAAAGGCAACATTTTACTTTTGTTTGTGTTTTTTATACTAACAGTGAGATTCCCTGTGCTTCCTTCGTCTTTATTTATTAATGCCTTATTTATACTTTCCATCACATGCTTAACAAGAGCTCTCCATATTTGCTGTTGCGTCATTCTTTTCTCCCCCCTGAGTAGACAACACACTGGGTATTTCTTTGTTTAAGAACTTAGTCTTTTTTATGAGTTCGCAATCTTAGTTTATATTTTCCAGGGTTCTTTTGTATAATCTTGTTTATAATCATTACAGTGAAAGAGCATTTTTACCGAGAAGATTTTAATTTCCAGTGTTACTTCAATTTAAGTGTGTAATATTCTAGTGGTTTTTGTTATGAAATATGTCTGAATGATGTTCTCAATCAAATATTTTCTACAGTTCAAGCACATGTTTTGTATCATATAGTAGCTCTTCTTCCATTTATCCCTCAGCCCATTATAACCCTTTTTTTTTTGTTCATTCGGGTAAAAATGTTGACGTGTTTTCAACATTTTCACATGAATTAAAATGTTTGCCATTCAAATTGATTATTCCTGCGCATGCAACATTGCGGAATGGGGATGTGACAAGTTGAATATTACGCCGCCATCTTGAAGAGTGGCATTTGAAGACAGACTTCGTCTTTCTGTAAGTCCTGTGGTCTTTGTTAAAAAAATTAATTGTTATATTATTGTTGAGAGAGATATGAAAAATTCACTTTCACGTTCCCTCCAGTAAGTTTAAGCCTATGGCTGTTTAACTTCCCTTTTGTAAATAGGTTAAGCATTTCCTTTGTAAACAGGATTTTGTTTCAGAAATCTGATGTCTTAAACATGCCATTCTGGTGGAGATCTACAGCTATGAATCTACACATAGAGCCCGGCGTATATTTTGATCTATTTACCCAAGGTAGAGGTAGACATATGAAAAGTATACATGAATTATATCATCCTAAAACATGCTCCTTTTTTCAGAAATCAATTCAGACATTGTGGTTTGATGAATACATTTTATATTTTCTTTTCTTTAATGAGGCAATTGGTCTATTTTGACACAAAATACATTAAATGTTTTTTTTTCTTTACTATGAAACAGAACTGGCCAAATTGTTCATCAATTATGAGATAATTCCATGATTCTCAAATGTGTATTATGTTAATTAAGTTACCTGTAGGCTGTAGTGACTATACTTTTGTTTTCCTCCTGTTGATTTGCAAGAAATGTTTTTCTTCTCATGTTATCTGTACAAAAATATTCTGTTTGTAAAGATGTTTTTTGTTATAATAAAGGGCACTTCAGGTGTCTGATATAAACTTCTCTGTGTGTCTTCATACAAACCTTGTTTAAAATATTTTAATATCAATTGATTATCAAGAGCCTTTTGGCGATATAAAATGGAATCATTTGTTTTGAATAAGACATGACTCATAATTTGATGGAGAGCAGCATATAGCGTCCTTTGCATTATACTGATTTATATTAAACATTAAAATTACATTAATATGTGGTAAGTGGATCCAACGTGTACTCTAATACACTGGCATCGACTGCTGACAATGAATGCACTTATGGGCAAATGTCCAACATAGTTAATTAATTGTCGTATGTCTCCCTCTAGGGGTAGACATTTACATTCTTGAAGAGCATTATTATCATCTCTGTTAGTCTTACAGTTATCACTAATAATGTTTGCAAATAAAAGTTGTTTTTTTACAGTATTTTTGGTGGATCTTTAAAAAAAATGTCATGCTCTTTTCTATGGTAATTATAGCCACTGTTATAGCTATGGTGAAACCACAATAGACAATAAACTACTGTTCCCATGATGCACTGGGGCATTACGTTGCAGTTGCACGTAAAGTTCAGAGTTGAATCATTTACCAACAAAATAGGATCCTCGCTGGCAATGTGTTGTTGGTTTGTCTTTATGGGGAAATAAACAGCTTTGCCAGCACAGACGACATCGCTTGATTTGCGCTGCTTTGAAAACGGAGCCCACTGAACATGGTTGTCAGTTAAAAGGCGCATGTATTTGCACAGTTTTGCCGGTGGATTAACAGAAGGACGGCTAGGTGTTAGCACGCTAGCAACAGAAGCTAACATCAGTGGGTTTTGGTACAACAACAACAGCTATGTTCGTCCAAGAGGAGAAGATCTTTGCAGGCAAAGTGTTGAAGATACACATCTGCACCACGGAGGGAACGGAGTGGCTGGAAGAAGTGACGGAAGACATCACTATCGAGAAACTCAAAGAGAAGTGTTTAAAACATGTAAGTTCGGCTTATCTATGTGCATTTCTGCCTGTCATCCCTTCTGCTAATTAAGGGGTGATCAGAGTGAGACAGGTTGTCTATAGAAACTGTCTAAGGAGTGATCAGAGTGAGACAGGCCCTCTATATAACCTGTCTAACTAAGGGGTGATCAGAGTGAGACAGGCCCTCTATATAACCTGTCTAACTAAGTAGTGATCAGAGTGAGACAGGCCCTCTATATAACCTGTCTAACTAAGGGGTGATCAGAGTGAGACAGGCCCTCTATCTAACCTGTCTAACTGAGGGGTGATCAGAGTGAGACAGGCCCTCTATATAAACAGTGTTGGTGCTGGTGGTTTCGTATTTATAGTATCTGGGTAGACCTGGCTATTTATAATTTACAGAGTTGGCGCTCTGACTTCAACTTGGACTCCCCACTGACCGCCAGAGCTGCCCCTTTAATCACCCTTTTACTCCCGCTTTTTACAGCTTCTTACATTTTATAATAATATTATTGATTATTTTTCTGGTCATAGTACAATGGAATTATTTCAGTGTTGTATAACAGTGTTAGTCGGATAAAATAATAATTGGGCCTACAGAGTTGTTTGCTTAAAAAACAACATTGTTAGAATGAATGCATCTGTTGTTGCTTTACTCAAATATCATCAATCAATGCTCAAGCAATTCTTTGTGCAGTTCTTTGCTGCTAGTCTCTCCACTGGTTATGTGATATGTTTACCTCGGTTCTTTATGTTTCTTGCAGTATGTGCATGGAAGTCTAGAAGACCCCAAGACGCTTACGCACCATAAACTTATCCATGCTGCTACAGAACGAATCCTCACAGACACTAAAACTGTCACTGATGAAAATATCAAAGATAGAGGTACGCTGATCTTCCTCCTCCCTATCTTTTCATTTCACCATGGCAACATAAGTCACGTGATCTTTCCATGTGCTATTATTAATAAGACCTGTTTAACTACCTTTTTAGATGTTTTGCTGCTGATAAAGAAAAGACCACCACCGCCTCCACCAAAGATGTCAGACATATCTGCTGATGAAAAGGTTGCCAGCATAAAACTATATTGTTCATGAAAATTACATTTATATTTCGGGCATTTAGCAGACGCTTTTGTCCAAAGTGATTTACAATAAGTACATTTGTCAGTAGAAAGTAAAACAACAATATATAACTGACGGTATAGCAAGGATTTTTGGGTGCACCATACGAAAATAACTGTTCTTATTTTTCAACTGTATTATATTTCCATATGTTTGCCGTGATGCTTAGTATGACATTGTCTTTTTTCTTTGTTGCTTGAATGCAGCAGAAGAAGCAGGAGAACAAAGCTCCAGACAAAGACGCTATACTGAAGGCCACCGCCGGCCTGTCCACCAAACACACCGACCGCACTGTGACCCAACACAACATCCGAGATGTGAGCTCTACTGTTGGTGGCTTATGTGAAACTAGGGCTGGGTGATATGGAAAACAATATTATGGGGAACTTTACAGGATAAATATCTCAATATGCTTATGAATTAAAAATAACATTCTGAAAAGTCTAGTATATGGAAATGTAAAGTTTAGTATCAAACTAAAACTAGTTTTGCTTTCTCATTGACGTTTAAAACCTCATATTTGATCATTTTAAGGGCATATCTTCTCATCGTAATTAAATTAGACTTATCAAGATAAGTCGATATCTTCATTTCATGACGATACAATACCATTCAAAGATGATAAACGATAATATTAAAGCATGTCTAGCCCTATGCCCAGCCTTAAACATCAAGTTGTTGGAGGTGAATAGCATTAAACCCCACTAAACCTAGTGATTTGGCCTACTGACAATTTGGCAGTGTGTTTTGAAGATGATGATCTAATTGTACGTACGTTTTCTGTGTATTTTTTTGCTGTGCCAGTTTCAGACGGAGCTCCGGAAAATCCTGGTCTCTCTTATTGAGGTGGCCCAGAAGCTACTTGCCCTGAACCCGGACGCTGTGGAACTGTTCAAAAAGGCAAACGGTAACGCTTGAATCGGGACGGTCATTCCTCCAGTACAGTACATGTAATGTCAGGGCATTACACTTTGCCTCGAGAGGTGGTTTGGTCTGAACAAAAGGAAAAATGCTATTGTTTTAGATTGATGGTCTGGTCTTCTAGTGTGTGACTGGCTCTCCGTCTGTTTCCTGTCTGCTAGCCATGCTGGATGAGGACGATGAGGATCGTGTGGATGAGACGGCCCTGCAGCAGCTGACGGAGATGGGTTTCCCAGAGAGCAGAGCCATCAAAGCTCTCCGCCTAAACCAGTGAGTCAGCCCTCTGAAAGACTTCATTTGTAGGGCTGGGACCATATACTTATCTCCTGATTGGATACTATTAGCATTTTTGGGTGCCGATTCCATATGTATTGCGATCTTTAAGTATTGCGATTCTACAAGTATTGCATTTTGATTTTTGTTTACTTTTTTAACATTAGACCATGGGAAAAGTTGAATCATACACTTCGACATTTGTTATTCACTATAACATTTGTTAAAACTAGACTACAATTTATAAAACTATATGATGAATGTGCAATTCTATACCACCGCCAGTTTATCACACTCAACATGAAGATGACATTTCTAAATTGGACCAACACGATGTCAATGTTGTATTCTGGTTGTTGATTGGTTAGGGAGGAGTTCCTCCATTGGATCATCATTTTCCGTGTTTTGGCCAATGAGAGATTAGCATGAAAAATGAAAATGATATAAGAGATGCAGGTGTCGCTGTTGAAGCATTTTAATCAGAATTTCAATAATGTTTTTTTTCTGAACAAGAAAGGAAAATTATTTTATAAATTATATTGAGATTTGGTATTTGTTTATTTCAATACAATATAAAAA
Organism: Merluccius productus; assembly: GCA_027122695.1. NCBI lineage: Eukaryota > Metazoa > Chordata > Actinopteri > Gadiformes > Merlucciidae > Merluccius > Merluccius productus. The sequence continues at coordinate 15,467,497 of JAOPJI010000135.1, forward strand.
CGTGTTCATAATCAGTGTTTCTTCGTAAGTGGTTCACAGCAAGGGACCAAGAGGGTAAAAAATAAAAACCATATACATGCCTAACATGCATTGTTTGTTTAATTTGATTGTGAGTGAACTGGGGAATGCTGTATTGATGGACAATATACAACATGGAGAACTGATTATTATCTCACTCTTTTGACATGGTAACAAGCATGCTTATGCTTATTTTACTGCACAAAATATGTGGTGGAAGTACCTTCTGAATAGTAAGGATATTAAAGCAGACGTTGAACCTCATCACAGCATGAACACCTCACCCTCCTCTCTGCCGCCCTTACTCACTGTTGTGTGCAGCATGTCGGTGACCCAGGCCATGGAGTGGCTGATCGAGCACGTGGACGACCCCTCGGTGGACACGCCTCTCCCGGGCCAGGAGTCATCGGGGGCCACGGCCACGGCTACCGCCATGCCGGGTCCCTCTCTCTTGGCCTCGGCTTCGGTGTGCGGTCCTCTGCCCCTCCGGAGCGTCCGCCAGGCCTCCACGGAAGAGGGCAGCAGGCAGGATGAGCTCACGGAGATCTTCAAGCGGATCCGCAGGAAACGAGAGTTCAGGCCCGATTCCAGAGTGGGTGACGTCTCTCCCTCTCTCGCTCTCTATCTCTGTCTCTCTCTCTCACTGATCTGTTGTTTTTCACAGTTATTGTAAAGGTGTGTGTGTGTGTGTGTGTGTGTGATGAATCCCTGCAGGCAGTGATTGCACTGATGGAGATGGGCTTTGATGAGAAGGAGGTGGTGGACGCTCTGAGGGTCAACAACAACCAACAGGACACTGCTGTATGTTCACTCATCATAACGTTACCAAGCGCCCATACTGCATCACTTTCACAAAACAGAGTAGTCAACTGCTTGCGAGGTTGAATATTTAATTTCTTCTACTTACCTTTAACCCTTAAGTAGAAATTTCCTGCCCTGTCCTTTTTCTCAAAGTTGGTGAGTGACACCAAACATCTTTGGATGTTGTTTTTTGGAATCTCCTCACACATTTGCAAATCGCCACATGCATTTGCAGATCTCTGCCTCGGCAGAAGCGTAGCATAAGTCACGTGTAAAAAGATGGCCAATTGAGTTGTGACTGTATTTCCAGCTATTGGAGCAAAATACTTACAGATTTGTCTACAAATGTATAGATTTATGTTTTACACATTACAAACATAATTACGCACACACAAATTGAGAAATTGTTACACAACACCCATAGTTGGCACACTAGTGGGTTGATGAACTTGATGCCCAACGAAGTAGACTTTTAAAGAAACAATTAATTGCCTGTGTGTTATTTCAGAAGAGTTATGATTTGCTGCATTTTTTGGAGGAAAAACTGATCTAGCACTGTCTTATTCCATTGGTCCTGACGGCATTGCTGCTGTAATGTGGGGGGAGTCCTATGGTCACTGGTGTGACATGTTATATATGTAACATAGATCTGTAACACCTTGGTTTTCTCACACTCTCAGCAATAAATACATTCACTAAAGACCTGTGACGATCTGATAGCCCAAACCAGATTTACAGGTGCTCGAAGTGTTTTTCCCCTACATTTTAAAATGGAGGAAAAGTCTATGTATGAGTGTGAAATTGCTGCAAGCAGGCCATCTTGTCTTGTGGAAAGCATTATTTTCATTTTGGGTAGGTCTTACAGAAACATTGAGGTAAGTAAAGTACAGTAATTCACATATTGAGCAGGGTCAGGGTCACTGAAATTTGTACATGATGATTAAAACAATAATAATAAAACCTCCTCTACAGTTGCTCTGAGCTCCTGTCTCAGGTCAGTCAAGGCCACCTAGATGCCGTATGGACATGAGTGTCTGGGGTCAGAATGGCGTTCCCAGGAATGTGTTTCTGTGTGTTGCAGTGCGAGTGGCTGCTGGGAGACAGGAAGCCCTCCCCCGAGGACCTGGACAAGGGCATCGACACCAACAGCCCCCTGTTCCAAGCCATCCTGGAGAACCCTGTAGTCCAGCTGGGCCTCACCAACCCCAAGACGCTTCTCGGTAACCACCTCGTTCAGTCAACCACATGTCACCCATGTCTTTAGCGTAAAGCGTTAGCTTGGTTAAAGGACACTTGTAAATGACTTTGTTGTGCCGACTCTGCCGGAGAGCATTTATTAACAAACTCTGTACTGAAGCGACGTACATTGATTCCAAATGTGCTGAATGCTTCTTCTTTTTTTCAAGTTTTCGGCAGAATCGATACAGCAAAGGCATTTGGACCAATGATATTGGTCCAAATATTAGTGAAGCCAGGAGAGAAACGGTTATGATGGTTTAACCACCCAGACGGGTGCGCTACGGCGCTTGTATTACTCATTAGTAATACTAGTATGTATTACGTTCACCAATGTGAGTTCTGAAGACGGAGGTGTGTAAAGAAGCCTGTTGTGTGTGTTTGCAGCGTTCGAAGACATGCTAGAAAATCCTCTGAACAGCACGCAATGGATGAACGACCCCGAGACCGGCCCCGTCATGCTCCAAATTTCCAGAATCTTCCAGACCCTAAATCGCACATAGAACCTCCCAGTGACTTGTCGACCCAACCCTCAGCGTGTGTGCTTGTGTGCGTGCGTGTGTGTGTGTGTGTGTGCGTGCGTGTGTGTGTGTGTGTGTGCACACGCGCTATATGGGAGGAGGTATTGGTTTGCCTTGAAAAGATAAAGCCCAAGGTGCGGAGTGATGGAGATATATACGCATATTGTCTATTTATGACATTTACAGACAAAGCCCTTTTAAAAATAAATGTTGAATAAAACGTGAATATTATTATTAAGATCTTAATAATAACAACAATAATAATAACCACAATTTAGTACGTTTTTACATTTTAATAAGAACTTTATAGTTAGGATGGACATGATTTATTTTATATAATTTCTCCATGTGTGAAAGAAGTGATTATAAGGCATCAATTCACTGTTTACACTTCTGAAAACCGTTTTTGTATGTTTTGCAATATTTAAATTTCAAAATGTATCTGTTGTTACATTTCTTCAGCAATGAATGTTTTTTTTTTTGGGGGGGGGCTCTTATTTTATCATTGGCCTTGTTAAAGAAGGCCCTTTTTTGAGTGTTTGATCATAGTCTGTGATCATTGAATATGGGTTTGCGACACATTACCTCTTTAAGTTCAACTTTGAGAGCCTGCCTGCCTGGTTACTGTATATCACACTTATCTTGATTTTACAACATTACAACATTTGTCTTTGTGCAAATTTGAAAATATTTATTTAATATTTTGTCTTTCAAAGGAAAATATACACTATGTCTATTTGCGTGCGTCATATTTTTACAAAACAGAGTATCTTGGAGGCCTGTGTGCTCTTAAACATCATGTTTCTCTCATCTAGCACTTTTTTACTGTTGCTCACTGCAGCTCTTGAAGAATAGACAGACTCAAGTATTAGTATGTTATAGTACACATCACACACAATGGATTTGTACAAGAACTAACTTAAGCAGACATTTGCAAATTAGCGTTTCATTAAATGGTAAATTATGCTTCATCACTTCTACCAGAAGCAACAAGACAAAAACAATTAGCTTAACGAATAGTTTAGACTAGATTAGATTAAACAATGCAAACACAATTTGATGTGATGTTTAAAATTGTTTTAAGAGCAACAAAGATTCATGCTGTCAAACCAAAACCAAAATTGACTTTAACAACTTGCCTTGTATGTACTCATATTCATATGGGGTATGTATTGTACAAACCCCATATGTACCTATAATACCACATCCCAGGTTTCTGTGCAATAGGATCTTGAGTTACATTGACTTGGAAGGTAATTGGTTAGTATTATACTCGTGTGAAATATGGTGTGTATGGCTCTGGTAAGCATTTGGCAAGCATTTGGGTGTTTTTATTCAATATTTGACATGTAGTATTGATGTGACTTTCTGCTCAGGGAGACTGAGATTGGTTTTATAGCAAATAATGATTTGCCCACTTCTGTGGCAAACGTCTCCTTCATCCTCTATAGTAGCCTGGCATTAAAACAAGCGGCTGTACCCACTGTAAGCACTGCTGATGGTTCACAACACCACAACATACAGTACATGCAATATTTGAATATATCTAGATGTTTATAAAGGAATTATTTGCCTGAACAATGTATTGGTACATTATTTGTATTTAATCCAAACGAGTATGTCTTGTTATAACATTTTTAGCAAACCTGGGAGTGGATCAACAATGTGTACTAATGAAAACTGATTCAAATATTGGTTTTACAGACTATTATAAATGTAGTTTTTGACTGATAGGACATAGTGTGAGCTAAATGTATTGCAGCATTTTTTAAATGTGAAATGTGAAGAAATTTATATACAGTGTAAACACCTGCAGTAACTGATCCTCGGAGACGTGGAAGTGTGCAGTATATTCTGGAAACTAGGATCAGTCACATTAGGAAGCAGACAGAAGTGGTGTATGGTGGCCAGACGGTGCCAACCTGTTGGTTTTCGACATGCTATAATGCATTGTTTTAATCTCTGCCTTCATGCAGCAATCCTCGCAGAACAACCACCTATGCAATAAACACTTTCACCATGTCCAGTAAACCCTTTCACCATGTCCAGTAAACCCTTTCACCATGTCCAGTAAACCTGTCTCACGGCCACATGGCCGGTTTCACCTTCAGCACAGTTCTGTGGTTGAATTCTGGGATTTTTTTCTTTAAAAAACAATGTACTGTGTGAAGTAAATAAATAGGTAAAATATAAATGTGCTTTGCTCTCTTCAAAAAACAATGTCAGACTGGTCGCTGGCCACCTCATTATCATAAATGGTAAATCCAGTCACAACCAGCAGAGGGAGCTGTCGTGTTTTTTGAGGGTTTATACAGAGAGGTCCCTCTGTATAAACGATGGTCGGATTTTTATAATCCTGTGAAAACATGTAAACATATTAAGCTCATATTCACACATAACTGCGCATAGAGCAGACTTTTGTTTTTCAGTGGTGAATTTCGTCAAGGCAAATTTCAGCAGGTAATAGAAGACTGTACCCAGGTACTGGTATTCCTCCACAGTCTCTATGGGCCTCCCGTGGATCGGGTGATGACTGCCGCAGCCAGTTCCCTCTGCTCGGTGTAGAAGGTCACCATCATCCCCGTGGTCTTGTTCACATTACAGAGTGTGGTGGGGCCTGAGAGCAGTGATAGGAGGACTGTGGGGTCAGCGAACTTGACCATGTGACCGTTTGGCTGACCTGCAGTCATCAGTGTAGAGGATGAAGAGCAGGGGTGAGAGGAGGACACAGCCCTGCGGTGAACCAGGTGAAGGAAGGAACAAGATGAAGGAACCAAGTGAAGGAAGAACCAGTTAAAGGTACCAGGTGAAGTGTGTCAGAGGTCAGAGAAGGTGTTGCTGACCTGCACCACTCTCTGTGACCTGTTGGTGAGAAAGTCTGTTTTCCACAGGATAAGTCCTCTAGGAGTGTTGAATGCAAAGGAGAAGTCTGCAAACAGCAGTCTGGCTGTAGTGTTGAGGGGGGTCTTATGTACGGTGTCAATAATAAAGGTACTATTTCTGTCACTATTTCAATAAATGCAGCATCTTTAGATATTGGGCTGCCTGCTGCCCATAGAAACCAAATTATTCCCACCTAATTATGATGACCTTTTCAGCCACACAGCTGTCAGGTCAATGACCACCCATTATTATTTTTTTGTTGCCAATATTACGTGGATCTATTTATGACTATGAACATAAAGATATATAGATAATCTTCTATCTAGCTTCTCATCTTGGATTTAATCAAATAAAATATAATAATTTATATAGCACCTTTCATTGGCCTATATATACTTATTTTGCTGATTATTTTATCCAAAGCAACAATCAGTGAATTCAGATACATGTAGCCATGTAATGATTAGTTGTTGCTATGGGGATCAAACCCAGTATCTTGATTGGGAGTCGAACCCCCTAACGACTAGACTGTCCTGCACCCTCATATTAGTGCATTATTAGAATAAAATCAGAATTAAAACAAAAAAGTCGATATTCATAAAGTGGCTCAGTAGTTATAGGGGACTGCCAAAAATATATGTATATTTTTGATTGAGGCAGTTTCAGTCCTCCATATGTGATAGCATGGAAAAGCGTTCGCCCAATTAGTTCATCATTAGCTAGAGCTATTTCTGAATGGCTTACAAATGTACTTAATGTCAGATCAAATCTAATGTGATTATTAACAATACTTAGTCATTTAGTAGACACTTTTATTGTAATTAAGGAGCAGGTTAGGGTGTAGGGACGCCTACAGACTGGACATTGGGTTCGAACCACGAAACTTTGGGCTGGGAGTTACCCAAACCACTAGTCTAGGCTAGGCTGCCCGATATCATTGCATTATAAAGAATGAACACTAATAAGTCAGTTTTCATGTGAGTATAGGACCTATTGTCTTAGCACATGAACAAATGAGAGCTTTGAATGTAAAAATGTATTCAAAGTAAATAATCAAAGGTGGAGACAACATTTTCTTCAGTGACCACAACGGGTGCATTAAGTTATCGATCCAAACTGTGTCATAAACCTCAATGAGATTAATCTTATCGTCCCTTTTCCTGTCGATGGGTTCTTCTAGACCAGTAATTACATTCAACCACATAATCAGATTTGCTCCTCAGTCTGACAGATAGGCTGCTTCCAATAAAGGAATGAAAGCCCTTAGTGCACTGGACTAAATGGAAGGGCTTTGCTTTTACCCGACGGCAGTCCTTTATGGAGTATCTTATTTGTAGCCCACTAAATAAATACATTGTTATTTGTCTTTTTTTCATGTCAGACAATGACTCGTGACTGTCTGTTGTCTTCCTCAATCGAAGAACTCAGGCACCAGTCTTTCCCACCATTGACGTTTGTGTTGTTCTCAGCAGCAGCCAAGATGGATTCACACTTCCTCACAATCATGTTAGAGAATCTATTTTGTGATTTGATTACTGCTCTAAGGATTTCTCTCCACAAGCACATTCACATTACTCCCAACAACACAGTTGTTGGGAGTAATGTGAGTATAGTAGGTCTATGACTATGGACCCTATATAAAGAGGTTACAATGATCATCATCATACAACTTCAAAAGCTTTTTAGGATATTTTGGTTTTAATTGTGAAAAAAATAGTAATAGAAAATAGGCCTAGGACAACATGAAGTAGATAAAGGATGTTTAATGTTTAGATTTCATCAATGCAATGAATAAAAATGGCGTAAACAGCACTGTTGTTATTGAGGGGCTCCCCAAAAAGATGTGTAGTAGTACAGTTATGGTCTGCATATCAGAACATTTTAGATAGTACCGGTATATACATAGATTCATAGTTCAAGGGAAAGGCATTTTATTAGACAGGTACATTGCGCAGCAGAACACCTTCTCACTTCTATTCCCTAGAAACCGCGGCATAGCCTGTACTCAGGAAGCGTGGAGATAGTCAGTCTGTTTTGTAAGGAGCGTTTGTCGGTTCTTGGTAGCAGAAAAGTGTATAAAACAGGCTCGACTTCACAGCGCCACACCTTCCGAAAGGTCCGAATGGTTTGACCCGTAGCTAACGATGGAGAACACTGTGGACATGGGCTGTATGGCATCTTTATGAGCCTGTGGAGATTCATATCCAATTACTAATAATAGTAATTACACTGTCTTTGCTATACAAAAATAAATATTAGATATATTTTCATGCAAACTCTATATTGTGTAGGCCAATATAGATTTGTATTTTTAATGTAAGGCCTAATCCACTATGAGAAATATTGGTCCATTCTTAAAAATTGACTACAAAATATATGTTCATTATTTTTGTGATACAAAAAGACAGATTCTCATATAAAAGGTAACCCACTCATGCACACAAGAATTGTAAAATTGTCGAGATCATATTCTTCACTCACATCAACAAACTTCTTCTCGCTGTAAACCCCGTTCTTGTCAATGAAAGTGAGCATGATCCAATCACAGATGATGGAACACTAGAATGAGCAAATCAAATCACAAGATGGTAAACAAGACAACACATGATAGTAATATACACATAATGATCGACACACTGACTGTACATTACAGGACAGGCCTGTTTTAATACACTGTCAAGCACCTTGGGATTGTCCTCCACGATGAAAGATATAAATTACATGTATTATTGTTGTTATTATTATTATTATTATTATTATTATTATTATTATTATTATTATTATTATTATTATTATTATTA
>JAOPJI010000135.1:15492827-15503564 GCA_027122695.1 Merluccius productus
GCACAGAAAGCCGACGGAGAAGTGCTAGACCCCCCTGGCTGCAAATTAAATTTGCTGCCGCTAGGGGCGTCTAGATTTCTAGGCTAGCATGTTCATTGAACTTCAGCAAAATATTACACACAATATGTTAAGACTACTATGGCTTAAAAAAGCAGGACTTGGTATTTGCCATGATATTGACACACAATTCACATTTTTTGCCACAACGCTGTTTGACTTGACGTTGTTAAATTAAATACTTTGGTCCTAATTAGTACTCCAATTAGTACAGTAACCCATGTTACAGTTTATTATTAGTTGATATTCATCTAGTAAATATGTGTTACTGTTTATATAGGCCTATGTTATTATCTTGCGATATCTGGCTTCCTCCAATAGACCCTTTTCACATCGTAGGACGATCAAAGAGAGAGAGAGAGAGAGAGAGAGAGAGAGAGAGAGGGACCTGAATTTCAGACCTGAATCTCAGACATACATAAATTATACAAGTCACAAGAACAAACAAACAGGTTTTATTTTATTCATAAAATTATTATTTTTTGCCCTAACCCTTTTCATGTCTTACTCTCCACCAATTGTCCTCATGCTTCCTCCTCTTTCTCCATAGTGGTAGACCGGTGGTTTCCTTAGTGCCAGATTTCCTCAGGTTTTAATTTGGATCTGATTCTGTTCTGCTGTCCTCAGTCGATTGGTCAGTTCAATGGGATACAGATAAAGGATATCTTGTCCTCCCGTTACAGCTGGAGAAGAAACACTCCTCTATGCTTGGATGGAGATAAGCTGGGAGGTCAGGCTACAGCCACCAGATGGAGATCCCATTCTTGTATTATTGATGCTGGAAGCTCGCATTCAGCAAGCATCTAACCAAGACTGCATATAATATACTGTATGTATGTGTATGTATATATATATAGTATTCGCCTCTGTCTGTCTTCTGGTTTTCACGCGGCATATATTTTTAATCATTGATCTTTTCTTGAAAGTAAAATATTAATTACAGAAGACCTTTGAGGGGGGACTGTGAGACCGTTCATACTGTGAACCTTCTCCTCCCAAATGCAATCCAATGTGGATGTTGGCATCTCCACGGTTACCTGCTGGTTAGAGACAGGATCCCCTGACCTTAAGGTAATGGGTTCACTACCAAGAACACGCTGACTTGTTGTTAGTATGGTCGAGGCCCCGCCAATCCACGACCATGAATGTCCTTCTGTCAGCATAGATGGTCAGAATTTCAGCATAGATGTCAGCTTGTCTGCGACTGCGTAGACGGTCAGATTGTCAGCGTAGACGGTCAGTGTTTCCCAACCTTTTTTGTCTTATATTCCCCCACAGCCCCATCAGTATGGTTCTGATGGCCTAGGCATAGGCATGGAAAATGGAAGAAGCCAACTTCCATTTCTGGTCTTTACTTTTGATCAGCACCTATCAATATGCATAATATTTAACAAATTAACACATTTTCATATTTTAGGTCATCATTTTGTTTTGTAGGTATAACAAAGCTAAAGTGGTGCGTGTACTCCTGGGTGGGAATCACTGGTGCAGAGGGCCAGATCGTCAGCGTAGAGGATCAGATCGATGAACCTTCTCCTCCCAAACGCAATCCAATGTGTATGGTGGCATCTCCACGGTTACCTGCTGGTTAGAGACAGGATCTCCTGACCTTAAGGTAATGGGTTCAGTACCAAGAACACGCAGACTTGTTGTCAGTATGGTTGAGGCCCCGCCCATCCACGACCATGACCATGTCCTTATGTCCAGATCGTCAGCGTAGGTCTAGTTCATAAATGAGAGTATCAAAGCTTGTGGCTTTTCTTCTGAACACAATCAGAAGACAAGAGCTCCACTGAGCTTTCTCTTCAGGTGGGAGTGCTGAATGATGTGGGACTCTGGATCGGGTGTCGTTACCGGGGGCAGCGGTGACGCAGGCAGGCGGCGCTCGACGTGAGCCTCCGGCTCTCTCTGACATCAGAAAACGTAACGCGAGAACAACTCAATATGCTGAACAAACACTGAGGTTGGAGGTATCCTCGGGTGTCGGGGGGGCTGGGGTTAGTGCCTTTAATTTAAGCTGAAGCTACCGTCCTCATGGTGAGCCTTCAGACCACAGGTTTTTTTTAGCTGCTTCAGACTGCCTACCCTAACAGGGTTAGGGTTAGCCCTGAAGCAGAGCTCTGTTCCTCTGGAAGCCCAGACTAAACAGTCTTGAGCCCCCCAGGATGGCAGTAAGGCCAGGGTGGAGAACATCTGATCGTGGCTTGGTTTGTTTTTTGTTCGATTGGCTGATTCCCGTTCATCGAGCATCTAATTTCTGAGAGACGTGACTGAGATCACAGCTTTAAATGACTACATTCTTACAGGCGTTCACAGATTTAAAGCAATTGAAAGGGTAAGGGCTAGCTTAATACCTTTTCAAAAAGACTACTATCAATAGAGCACACAAAATGGGTAGAGAGAGAGATGTGAGTGAGTAGAGAGATGCTTCTGATCTCTGCTATTCGTCTCTAGCTACAGCGCTGGAGAAAAGCTTCATGAGGATATTTCACGGTCCCCATGTTAGGAGATTAGGACCTAACCCTACAGTACAATAGTGGTGTTGTTAGATAACCCCTAACCCTAACACTCTCATGCCTAAGACCCCAACACTTAACCCTAGCACCTAACCCTAACACCTAACACCTTAACACCTAACACCTTAACACCTAACACCTAACACCTAACACCAACACCAACACCAACACCAACATCAACACCAACACCAACACCAACACTAACACCCTAACATCTAACACCTAACACTGACCCTTAACCCTAACACACACCTTAACCCCAACACCTCACCCTAACACTTTACCTAACCCCTGCCCTTAAGACCCTAACTGTAACACCCATTACCTAACACCTAACCGTGACCCCTTACCCTCACACCTCACTCCACACCTCACCTAACACCCTAACCCTTACCCTAACACCTAACCCTAGTACAATAGTACAATACAATATCATGCCTTTGTTTTAGGCCCCTGTGTCAGGATCAGAGACCATGAACACAGAAAGCTAGACTAGTGCAGATCTGGTTTGGTCCTGGTTCCTCTTAGATAGCAGGGTGGAGGTGGTGGTGATGGTGGTGGTGGTGATGGTGGTGGTTGTGGTGGAGGTAGAAGAGGTGAGGTGGAGGATGAAGCATGCCCTCATCCTCCACATCTCCTCTTATAAATATTGCACATTGTGCACAATACTCTGAAATCTCTGCCTCTTTTATGGCCTAAATAATTCAGCCATTAAAACCCCATTTTTATCTGCTGGCCTCTAAACTGTGGCCTATGGAAGAGAGGAGAGAAGGTAGATGGATGGATAATATCTGTCTCTCTGTCTGTCTCTTTGCTTTCTTTCTTTTTATTATTTTCTTTCTTTGTTAGACTTTCTTTTTGTTTCTTTTCTTTCCGAGGAGATTATCACAGCACAGTCACCTCGTCTCGTGTCGTGTACGTCCTCTGGTGAGGAGGACGTTGATGTTGGCGCATAGCCACGCTCCGTTAGGTGAGGAACGTTGTGGTCCGTTATTCTGCCAATACACAGACAACTGGAGCAGACCTCAGACCCTTTGGGAGAGAACCAATGAACAGGTTTTATGCGTTTATTGATCAGGAAGAACAAAAACACTTTAGTGGATTTGGAGCGGAGAAGAAAATGAGTTGGACAACAACGGGAGCTGAATTTCATCAGGTTCAGACTTATGACAAACAGAGTTGTGTTGGGTTCATGTCTGCCAGACTGATGCTGTGCTTCTAAACGTGTCTGAACGTGTCTGAAGAAGAAGACATAATTAACGGAAGGTAAGTTGTCTTCAACTTTGCTTAACGTCTGCTGTTATTGTCTTTGATCGCAAATCAAAAAGTTACTTAGTTCTGCCTCGGGCATAGAAATCATCAAAGAAAGAAAATGTACGCAAATAAATAAGTGCGTATGGGCGAGAAAACAGAAATTATATTTGAGTGCATAGTTGTGATGGTTCTGTCCATGGTGCTGATCGAACTTGATGACATCATTCAGCCCTTAGGTAGCCAAATAAAATCTTTTTTTTCTGTTAATAGTGATCAGATCAGTAGTGATCAGCAAACATATTATTGTGAGAAATCTTCTTATTGTTTTCCTGCTTTAATCTCAGCAGATACACCGTAACTCTTTCACATCTGCAATGAAAACAAATGTAGACAAAATGAACATGGTTCTAACTATTGTATTCCTACAAGCAGGCAGAAAAACATGAGTGTGTTATCAAACAGCAACTTTGTTAAGACTGAGAGTAAAAAACATTCCCCAGAGAGCACTTTGAAGGTTTGTGTGTGTGTGTGTGTGTGTGTGTGAATATTTTTAATGGTCATTTTAATATATTTTTTTATTCCTTCCATTTTGTGCATGAATTTCCAGTGCTGATATTCCATTTAAGTTTGTGTCTTCTCTAAACCCAACCCTGTTTGACTTTTTTTCTGCTGAAACACCTGAACTGTTTATGAACAAACATCTAATCTCCTCCTCTCCTCTCCCTTTACTCATCTAATTTCCCCCTCTCCTCTCTCCTCCTCTCTGCCTGTTCTTCTATGTCCTTCCCTCGTGTCCTCATATCTGCCTCCAACCTCTCATTCTCCTTCTCTCATCTCCTCCTCTCTGCCTCTCCCCCTCCCCTCTCTCCTCCTGTCAGTCTGCTCCTCTCTCTGTCTCTCCTCCTCTCTACCCCTCTTTTTGTCTTCTCCTCTGTCACCTCCTCTCTCCCTCCTCCTCTCTCTGTCTCCACCTTTCTGTCTTGTCCTCCTCCTCCTCCTCCTCCTCCTCCTCCTCCTCCTCCTCTGCAGAGTGTGGATGGGGAGGTGTTTGAATGTCTGCTGGCACAGTGGTCATCGCTGGAGGGATCCTGGCTGCAGTCATCCTCCTGACCATCGTCGCTGTGCTGTGTTTATGTAGACTGCAGGTGTGTTTTCATATGAGATAATACTTACTTTATACTTTATTCATATAGGTAATACTTATTTTATTTGTTTATGTTGACGACAGGTATGTTTTCATATGACATTATTACTAGACAATAGGCAATTTGAACTGACTGTCAGAATGAAACTCCTCGTCACAGCGAACTCAGCTACCTCCAGTAATGCCACACTAGCCTTCACATAACCTGGTTTAGCACTGGCTGCTACATAAACATGCTGGCTCCTTTAAGCTAAAAGTTTGTCCATGCAGCTGCTTGTCGGTGTTAAGGATCTGTATTTTTCAACCTGTTCTAAATGATGATTTGTCCTTTAATACAGTATTACTGCGGTAAGGGGGGGGAGTCAGAGAAGGAGGATCAGGAGGAGGAGGAGGAAGGGGAGGAGCAAACGCTGGTGGCCATGTATCCGCCGCTCACCCTGGCCCTTCCCCCACCCCCGACCCCACCCCCCCAGGATCACTACAGTGACCTCACCGAGTCGGACATCTACCCCCCCACGTTCCTGACCGAACCCGAGGGCCCCGCCAGCTCCTCTCCACCTTTTCCCCCACCCCCACCCCCACCCCCGCCCCCCCGTAGGACCCAGCGCCCACGCGGCTTCTGCCCATCGTGCACGCGCCAGGCGCTGCCCTTCTACCTACAGCACCCGGAGCACCTGTGCAATGGGGCCCGCGGGGCGGTGCGCTACCACAGCGTCCAGCAGGAGGAGCTAGAGCCGGGCTTCCACCTGGATGCCTTCCACCACAAACTCGGCTTCCTGCACCCCACCCAGTCGCTCCCTAGTAGCTTCAGCACCGACGTCTGACCCACCCTCTGATCCGAGATTGGCTGCTGTCCCATGACAAAATTAGGTTTGATACCAGAGGTTCTGAACGCCTTGCTCTCTCGCAAAATGGAACAATTCAAAGCCTAAACTCACACTAACCCTCACTGTACCAAACCAATCCTTTCTAATCGAACCCAAACCCTACCCTGACCAAACAAACCCTGCCTTTAACCAAACCAACCTACCTTAACCAAACAAACTAACCCTACCTTAATCAAACCAACTCTTCCTTAATCAAACTAACCCTACCTTAACCAAACTAACCCTACCTTAATGAAACCAACTTTACCTTAACCAAACTAACCCCACCCTAACCAAACTAACCCTACCTTAACCAAACTAACCCTACCTTAATGAAACTAACCCTACCTTAACATAACTAACCCTACCTTAATGAAACCAACTCTACCCCAACCAAACAAATTCAAACCTGATTCAAGTGGAGCCAAACCAAAACAAGACAAACTGATTCCAACTGATCCTAAGGAAACCAGAGGACATTCTGCTGTTTCGACATACAGCACAACTCTAACTTTGTACTTGGCGAGAAGGATTATTACATAGTTGTGTATGGTGTGTGTATTTTTATGACATGGATTTCATATCTCCCACATTTCCTCAATTCACCTTTTCTCTTTCTTAGTGTTTCACAGATTCTCTCCAGAACTGGGCCAGGTAAAATACAATGCAATATAAATTAATGTGTAGTTGTATTGATGTTCTAAGATGATGTGCCACTGTGAATCAATATCAGCTGTACTTATTAAAAGGGCTTAAAAAGGTATCTTTAACATGACTGTGGTTTCTGGAAGAAAGTTTATTACAATTATGAAAGACAGCGAATGTAAAGATAGGAGATGTTAAGATAGTTAGGATGTGAAGACAGTTGTGATGTAAAGATAGTTGTGATGTAAAGATAGTTGTGATGTAAAGATAGTTACGATGTAAAGAGAGTTGGGATGTAAATAGAGGATGAAAAGATATCTAGGATGTAGAAATAGTTAGGATATAAAGATAGGTAGGATGTAAAGAAAGTTGGGCTGTAAAGAAAGTTAGTATGTAAATATATGATGTAAAAATAGTTAGGATGTAAAGTTAGGATGTAAAGATAGTTGGGATGTAACTATTTAAATATAGGAAGTAAAGATGGGATGTTAGGATATGGTGTAAAGATAGGATAAGGAGATGTAAAGATCGTTAGGATGTAAAGATAGTTAGGAGATGTAAAGATCGTTAGGATGTAAAGATAGTTAGGAGATGTAAAGATCGTTAGGATGTAAAGTAGGAAATGCAGTCTAGGATGTCAAGATAGTTAGGATGGAAAATAGGATGTTAAGATAGTTAGGAGGTGTAAGGATGAAAATGTTTGTTTTAAATTTTATTGGAAATGCAAGACTTCAGTTCTCTTCAACAGTACAAAAATGTTTTAATTTTTTTGTACAAAGAGGTATCAGGTATATAAAACACAGTACACAATAGTTATATAACATACACATTTGAATATATACTTCAATCGTACTTCAAGTGTGAGGAATCTTTCTGTTTGATCAGAATCCTAGTCTGATCCAGGAAGATGTACTTATGTCCTATACTCAGTACTTCTATCCTTCAAGTCAAAGGAAAAATACACCAGAAAACATCCACCCTACTTCCAACAATATTCTACTTAAAATAATGAGTGTTATTTAAGTTAATTAAGTACTTAATATAAAACATATTTAAGTATCAAAAGTAAAAGTATGTATCCTTTACGGTAATCTCGTAGCCATAATCCATTAACCTGGGGTTGAACTAAGAGTGTTGTCAAAGCCTGGATGTTTTCCTGTTGTCAATATCAAACTGAAAAGGAAGTATTGGGCTTGCTTGTATAAAAAAAGCTTTTAGTAAACTTATAAGCAGCACTCTTAGTACTAGGTACTCTAAGTACTAACTAATCTTATTACTAGTACTAAGATATAGAAGTTGGAATGTTGAGTAGTAAAATTCCCCTAAAAAAGAATGACTCAAGTAAAGTGTTGTACTTAAGTGCAGGACTTAAATAAAAGTACTCAAGTACTTTCCAAACACTTTGATGAACACGTCCAAAATCACCAGACACAGGGTACCATAGCGATATTAATATCGCTATATGATATTAATGCTAATATTGTTTGTTATCCCTATTTGTGCCACTGACTGCTTTAAAATATAATTAAATAATATCAATCAACAATATCTATATTAAATAACCTAGACATGCAGTATAATTCATTAAGAAATAATTTAATCTGCATCTGTGTGCGGCAGTCACGTTAGTTATTTCAATGTTTTAAAGAGATGAATCAGCTCTTACACTTAAAACGGTAAGATGATCATCTGACAATTATTCTGCATGGGTGACCTGTAACAAATGAACCAAGCTAACCTTATGAACCAGTTAACCTTGCTAACCAAGATATGAGCAAACCTAGCTAACCAAGCTTAGCAAATGAACCAAGGTAACCTAGCTAACCTAATGAACCAAGTTATCCAAGATACTAGTTAACCAAGCTAACCTAGCTAACCAACTTCACTGAGCTAACCTAAACCAACCAAGTGAATGTAGTTAACTAGGATAATTATGCTAACCCAGCTAACTTAACTGTGCTCAGATAACAGGGGGAAAGGGAGCACGTTCAGAAAATAAAGGTCTACCAATTTGTTCATTAGCAGCAATCCAGTGCTGCATTGGGTCAGTGTTCTGGTGGAGCCAAAACAGGACAAGACTGTTACTTTCTGAACTTGAACTCTTGGAGTGTGTGTATTTGTCCCATATGTGTATGGTTGTGGTCTTGCTTCCAGTCCTGGTTGTGGTTGTGGTCTTGGTTCTAGCAGGTCTAGGCCTACAAGGCTTAATGAAGGCGTATGGGTCGACAGGAGTGGCAGCAGGCCTTGCTGTAGTACCAGTGGCTGCACAGGTTGACCCTTAGAGCTAGGGTACAGTTAGTGGTGGGTCGGTCCTGGCAGCTCTCGTCTGGGGGCAGAGAGGATAGTTCAGCTCATTAGCTCAGGTAGTACTGGGATACTTACGTTCACTGCTGAATTTACTTTCAATTAAGGGCAAGAAGAAATGTCCACATATCTATGGATTGACAAGTAAATGTATCATACTTTGAGCCTGAATACTGTATGCCAATGAAGCTCTTTAGAAGTACATTACATAAGTAATGTCCCTGGTATGTTCAGGAAATACTTAAAAGGATGAAAGGTGATGCACTGTGACCACCATTGTACTGTAATTGTACATGTACACTTGCTCTCTAGGTGTTCACAGTATAATGGTAGTCAGTGCTCTCAGGTGAGTTTGTGTTACCTGGGGGTTCTGTGGGGCAGGGTTGGAGGGCGCAGGTCTGTTTGGCCACAGGTTTGGTCATGGGGTCGCAGCCCCTCACCAGCTCCCTGCCCTGGTAACACTTCACGTCCCGCATCCTGACCCCGACCCCACACGTCTTGGTGCACTGTCCAAAAAACAACCATATCCAGTGGTTACCAAGGAAACAACACATCCAATCCAAACTCTGTTTAGGTACCAAGGACACAATGTAACCAATCAAAACACTGTTAAGTTAACAAAAACACAACTGAAGCACGACTGGGTGACTGTTACTAAAGGATCTTAAGCGAAAGAATGCAGTTGCAAGATTAAACCCACGTTAAGAAGCACTATGGCATGTGTCATAGAGGTACCGTAGCACATCCTACTAACCACTAATTACTATGAATCACTTAGTGTGGTGCGATGTGCATATGTTCAGTGGGATATTAATATTACAGGCCGGATGTTGATAGGGTTAAAATGATACATGGGGAAGCAGGCAGGAACCCCAGCCAGTTGAAGAATTTCCTAAAAATGGGGTAACAGACTGGCCAAGATTGTGCTCATTAGGTGGTCTTACCTCCGACCAAGGTGTGGTGTACCATTTGAAACACGGCCTCTCAAAACAGGTGTCCTCCTCTTCCGGCTTTTCGCCATCGCTGCACGCATCATCTTCGAACATCTGGAACTTTCCGCTGGTGATGCCGGCGCAAAGGACCACGCGGCTCTTTACCCCACGACCACATGTGGTGTTACACTGAGAGAGAGAGAGAGAGAGAGAGAGAGAGAGAGAGAGAGAGAGAAAGCCACAAGACATAAGCATCGTCAACCATCTCTGGTGTAACACAAAATATACCTGCTGTTTGTGATAAAATGGCTTTATTTTAAAGTTTTGTCAAACGAGATGATTAGCTCCAACTTAAAGACAAATCAGCATGGAAATATGAACAATGAAACTAATCACAAATAATAGCCGTGAGCAGATCACCTATCTGCTTGTCCCCTCAGAGAGAAACCAAAGAGTTTTTAGCTACTCTAGCCACTGGGAAAAGGAACAGAGAGTTCCAGAGAGGGCTTGGTAGGAGTGCAAATGCCTCCAGTATTTTGCAGGAAATACCTCAGATGCACAAAAGGCAGAATTGTGTAATCATACTGGTCTAGCTTGACATTAGATGAATACAATCCTATATATAAGTAGTTGTTGTCCTCACCCTCTCCCAGTCCTGGTTGAGCCAGTGAGGTCTGCAGTCCTTCTCCCCACAGGGGTGCACCGCCAAGGGCTTGTCTTCCTGGGAGCACTGGGTCTCGGGCACCACGCGACCCTGCGGAGTCTTGCAGTACACGTGGCGGGTCATCCTGCCCTGACCGCACAACCCTGAACACTGGAGGGAGGAGATACTGAACACTGGTACACAAAACATCTGGTAACATGTGGTTGTTAAACCAGTCATCTAGTAACAGCTGTTTCTGTTGCACCAAATATCTGGTAACATGTGGTTGTACACCAAACATCTGGTAACATGTGGTTGTACACCAAACATCTGGTAACATGTGGTTGTACACCAAACATCTGGTAACATGTGGTTG
>JAOPJI010000135.1:15569908-15581424 GCA_027122695.1 Merluccius productus
TAGCTTAGGTCAGCCAGCTGGGCTAGCTTAGGTCAGCCAGCTGGGCTAGCTTAGGTCAGCCAGCTGGGCTAGCTTAGGTCAGCCAGCTGGGCTAGCTTAGCTAGTATAGCTCATCTAGCTTAGCTAGCATAGCTCAGCTAGCTGGGCGTAGCTGCGCTTGGCATGGTGTAGCATGGTTTAGCTTAACTAGCTTGGCTTGGCAGTTTCAATCTCCAGAAGATAACTTGATTATATAAAAAGGTAAATGTATATATATTTTTAATTGTCCTAAATTTAAAAAAAATGTTGCCCGACTGTTTAAGATGACTTTCTAAAGATTGTACCAGGATATTTGTACCAGGTTTATTTTTTTACATACTTTTAGGCTGCATACATACTGTCAATGTTTTAGAACAGCCCTTCTTTTAATATGTATTGTAAAATAAACCATATTTTATTTATTAGTGTCCCAAATGTACATGTCTTTTTAAAAATGAATGTTGACCACTTGCAAAACTGAAATAAATTATTTTTACAAGAGCTTGTTTAGGAGTTTGGATTTAATAAGTTGATTGGGGAGTTTGTTATAGCTTATGGCCAGCTTATCTTTTTAAAGGCCAACCGAACCCCAATACCACTTGCAGATTGGTTTGCATTAGATAACTCCCTCTATTAAATGCATGCTGTTGCATGTGTAACATGCTGATTCGGCATAATCTTTAAAGGCAGTTTTGGGACTGTCTGTTCTAGCTTTTAAATGCTTCTGAAATATGCGTCATGTTTTACAGCTAGTCACCCTTATTGTGGCGGCACTGCGTCACTCTTTGACCGCGGATATTCGTCAACGACTATCAAACATTTTCGTTTCGTCCGGGGCGTGTGAAAGTTTTTCATCCGTTCAGAATAAATAAATTATATATATATATATATATATATATATATATAACCTCTGAATGTAACCAGTTACATCAGGCCCTGGGTTGTACGGTGGTGTGGGAGGTTAAAGAGTTATACTTCTTCCTTTCCTCCCAATTGACTGCCTCTGATGGGTGGGGCTTGTGAGTATGAAACAACACCCATGCCACAGATGGTTGGTTGGCTGCCAGTAGACTGTCTTCCTTTTTTGAACGCTTGTGTGCTGATGTAACTTTAGCATTGGAAAGATGTTGCCTTCAGAACCGGTGTCTTCTTTGACCCAGAGGATGGAGTTAGCGATTATTCTGGGGGTCATCTGCCTTGTGGTCAGCTCACACGGTATGTATAAAACCACTTCCTGTCTGAGTCCAGGGGATGTTGCTCCTCATTGGGTTATTTGGATCAGATACTCGGGAGGTGGTGGGGGTTGATGATTCAGTCTGTTGGTTTTGAAGGGTCAAATCTATTTCTTGTTTACCGCAACTATTCTAAAAGTGCTTCACAGGTACACATTTGTCCAAAAACCTTGATAGACCAAATACACCTTGAAAGGGACACCATTTTCAAATGCTTTTTCTGTTTTCCATCTCCCCAGCACTTACGGTGAGAGGTACAGACCTCCAGCGCTGCGATGGAGACCAGCATGTTTGTGTCACAGACAAAGTACACTGTAACCCCCTCCCAGACAACATGACTGCTCGCACACAGGCAAGTATCAGCTAGCCCCGGCTAGTGTAGGTCTAAAATGGTGTCCTGATAGGGTTGCCAACCCTTCCGATTTGACCGGGAGTCTCCCGGAATCCGACCCGGTCTCCCGGACTGACATGAATCCAATCCAGGAGTGTGTGCTTTTGGAGCTGTGTCCAGTTTTGATTCAGAAGAAAACACAAATGCTGAGCTCAATCAAAGCATTCAAGTCTCATAAACCTGATCATAAACATGCAGGGAATGATGACTTACGATTTAAATACTTGGACTATGAGGAATTTGTCAAATCGATTTTAGACAAAGTAGGCCTAATTGACAACTCGCACTGGCTGTGCCCAAGGAACCCTATGTCACTATATCTTAGATTGTTATGTTGTATTAGATTTCTATATTTAATATTCATGTGCAAATGTTTTTTTAAATAAATCCTTGTATCTGCAAACTTACCTGCTAATAATCTTATAAAGAAGTGAACTGCCATATTCCCATCAGCTGGTCTCCATCTTGTCTCCTGTCTCCAGGTGAAGCTGACCTGCTACTTCGAGGAGTCTGATGGCCTGCTAGACCAGGTGAGCTGCGACTGGAGCCCCACCTCTTCCGGGTCCTCTCTGGTGTTCACTAAATGGTGAGTTCACAGCACACGCTAGGGGTGAGAGTTCACACGCTGGTGTCTGGTTGTATTTTCTGGGTTATATCTCAGAACGGAAAGGTGTTAACTTGGGCTAAGCAATCTGATTAGATGTCTCTCACGTCCACAGCCTTTATTAACCATCAGAGGTTCCATTCTGTATGGAGCTCAGATCAGATCACTGTTGTGTTGTTAGCCGCCCTGTCTTTAGTTGAGTTTTGATTAAAATGTTTGAAGTGAAAGTATTAAAGTGCTTCAATAAATTATATTTCCGTATCAAAAGTCAGTACTGATTAATGACCTCTTCTCCTTGGTTAAATTAAGTGTGTTGGTGAGTTGGTTAAGAGTGTTAGTGATCTAGTTGGTTAAACTAAGCGGGTTTGTGAGTTGGTTAAGAGTGATAGTGGTTGGTTGGGTAAGTTTTTCTATTAATCTATTTGTGGCTGGTCTGGTGTTTCCTCCCGATTCTTAGCAGTATCTAACAGAAAGATAAATTAACTGTGTGTATCACTGGTTATAAAAAGACGCGTGATACTAAAACTCGTTATTTGCTTTGATTATGTAGTGGAGTAAGTATAATTGTCAAAGTGAACTACAGGTGGCTCAGTGTTGTACAGGATTAAGATAAAATGACACTATTAATAAACAGAAAATATGTCTCTATACGTGTGTGTGTGTGTGTGTGTGTGTGTGTGTGTGTGTGTGTGTGTGTGTGTGTGTGTGTGTGCACATGCAGGGGCAAGCCAGTAGAATGTAACACAATCTTGTGGTACTTTGGAAATGTCAACGTCACGGTGAAGATCCATGACTGGCAAGAGGGTGTGGTGCGCTGGTCCAATCCCCACAACCTCAAGTTGTCTCTCATTGGTGAGAACACATAACCTTTCACCTCGTTGGTTCATTATTCCTGTTACGTCATACAGACCGGCTGTGTTCAGAACCACATACTAACGTACTGCCTACTACATACTCATTGAGTATTAACTGCCTACTAAATAAACGATTAAGTATGCCATTACCAGCAGACCGTTCACAAGTATACAGCCAAGTATCCCAGAATGCATTTTGCACCAACCAGCAGTGGTAGCAGAGATTTTAAAGCAGGCTAAAAGCTGTTAATTTGACTGATTATACATCACTTTATTGAGTTTTTATATGTTTTTGGTCCATAAAGTAACCCTGCAGATTTCCAATGTGTGGGCAGTTTATCTAAATGACGCCAGTTCGGAAATTGGCTACGTTTTCGGGGATGTGAGGAGGCGGATTGAGGGGATTGCTGGCTTGTGCCAGGACCGTCTGCCTCACAGTCCGCCATTTTGCAGTCTGAAAAGACGTTATGCATTGTGGGGCAGTTGAGTATGTCCAGTAAGCTCACGCCACATACTTTGAAATTCTTGATAATCGAGTATGTATCCGGGCATTTCTTGCGTACACAAAATCCACATACTACGCAGTTGGAACGCACTACATACTAAATTTGACGTTATACTTAGTATGAATTAGAATGAAGTAGTATGAATAATTACAATTACATCTTGCTGCTGGTGAGTACAGAATTAATCAGAACTTGTGTTATAGCATTTCTGTTGATAGTTAATTCCAATAGCTAGCATAATTTAAGTGTGTACCTATTGCTGCTAAGCAGGCAATTCAGCCGGCTACGCAGGCAGGCAGTTTCGGCTACTCGGGTGTATTCAATATAGTTGATTGTGGGGCGGAGCTAAGACTGCATATAAGTCAGGACCCCGAAACTAGTAAGCTAGTTACATTTTGTTTGTGAAGGAGCTGCATCTAATCTTGCTGCTGGTGAGTACATAATTAATCAGAACTTGTGTTACAGCATTTCTGTTGAGAGTTAATTCCAATAGCTAGCATAATGTAAGTGTGCAGCCTACATTAGCAGCATCTCTTTACTTAAGGACTATTCATAGTTGGCATCAGCGGCAGCGTCAGGCCCCTGCAAACGAAGACCCGGTCGAACAAAGACATAGGGAGTCTCTCTGCGGGAGTCCCAAGACCCGGTCGAACAAAGACATAGGGAGTCTCTCTGCGTGTACAAATACAACCTGCTCTCCAATAAAAGCATACAACTTACATCTACCCGTGTCCTGTGTCGGAGGGCCCCAAGGAAAAGCCACTTAGGTGGCATGTGGTTAGGAGCAACCCTGCCACAATCACCTACTTTACTAAGAAGGTGAAGGCCATCAGCTCCTTTCACCCCAACCACTATCCTCCCTACCACCTCACCCACTTTACCCCTCTCTCCCCTGAAGATATGCACAAACTAGTTGTCTCACCATGCCACTACCCCCTTCAACCCATCCCTTCCTCCCTTTTCCAAGTCATCTCAAGCAACATTCTGCCGTTCCTCACCTCCCTCATCAACACCTCTCTCACTTCAGGCCTTAATTCCAGCATCCTTCAAGATTGCTTGTTAAGCCACTCCTCAAGAAACCTACCCTTGACACGGCTGACATCCAGAACTACAGATCGGTGTCTCTTCTCTCGTTCCTTTCTAAAACTCTGGCCATCTCTAACCAACTGTCCTATCTCTCACATAACAACCTGCTTGATCCTCATCAGTCAGGTTTCAAGACTGCACACTCCACTGAGACAGCCTTCCTCACAGTGACGGAGTCCCTCCGTGCCGCCAAAGCCTCGTCCCTCTCATCGGTTCTCATTCTCCTCGACCTGTCTGCGGCATTCGACACCGTGAACCACCAGATCCTCCTCACCACCCTCTCAGAGCTCGGCATTGCTGACTCCAAACCCTGCTCCGTTGACCCGGGTGTCCCTCAAGGCTCAGTATTAGGACCGCTTCTGTTTTCCCTATACACTAGATCTTTAGGCTCTGTAATCACTTCACATGGTTTTTCCTATCACTGCTACACAGACGACACTCAACTATTCCTCTTTCCCCTCCTCTGACAGCCTGATTGCAACTCGCATCTCAGATTGTCTGGCAGACATCAGCATCTGGATGTCTGCGCACCACCTGAAGCTCAATCTCAAAAAGACTGAGCTCCTCTTCTTGCCAGGGAAGTACTGCCCTCACATGGACCTACTGGTAACTGTTGAGGATGCTGTAGTGGGTCCTTCACCAACTGCGAGGAACCTCAGCGTCATACTGGATGACCAACTGCGCTGCACAGTCAACATCACAGTGGTGACCCAATCCTACAGATTTGCTCTCTACAACATCTGCTGAATCCGCAGCTCTTGGTCCAAGCACTCGTCATATCCCGCCTCGACTACTGCAACTCGCTCCTGGCTGGACTCCCTGCCACTACGATCAAGCCTTTGCAGTGCATCCAGAACACGGCAGCACGACTCGTGTTCTACCTGCCAAAGTTCTCCCACATGACCCCTCTCTTCCACGACCTCCACTGGCTCCCTGTAGCAGCTCGTATCAGATTCAAGACGATGGTACTGGCCTACAAGGATGTCAACGGATCCGCCCCAACCTACCTCCAAGCCCTAGTCAGACCCCACGCCCCGGCTAGAGCCCTCCGCATAACTACCTCGGCCGGCCGGCTGGTACCACCATCCCTGAGAGCAAGCAAAGGTCGCACAGCTAAGTCACAACTCGTCTTGGTGCCACTATGGTGGAACGACCTCCCTGCTGACGTGAGGACCACAGAGTTGATCACCTGCTTCCGCAAGAGATTCAAGACCCACCTGTTCAGAGTTCACCTGGACCCCGCTTAGCATCCTTTCCTCTAATACCCTCCCTAATACCCACTAATAATAAAAAAAAATGTTGAAATGATTCTGTTTGTATGTCCTGGCTCTTACTTTGATATTCTGCACTTAGTATTTTTGCACTTATCTGTTTTGAAACTCTTGTGAAATCCTTACTCTACTGATGGCGATTTACTGTTGCACTTTCTTCTAACAAATGTACTTATTGTAATTCACTTTGGACACAAGTGCTAAATTTGCTAAATGCCCTAAATGTAAATGAATAGTATGTAAGTATGCGATTCCGAACACAGTCACCTTCAGCATAACATGTGCAACAAAGTCTGAGTAGGGGACTAATATTCCCACCAATAGTAACGGTGTCAATCAAATCCTGAATGACATCATCACATCCATGTTTGTTTCCACCTTCATATCCGTGGAACGACAAAATGGCTAAAAACAACGGAGGAAAAGGTACAAGCAGTCGTTTACCAATTTCAGCCTTTGATTCATCAATCTAATTGATTCCAAGATAATGTATTTAGCAGTTGTTTTTATCCCCTATTGGAGAGGAGGGGAATGACTTTTGCCTGTGATATATATATATATATTTTTTTTTAATGATTGTATGGCTTTATGTTGTACGTAGAACATGGTTCATTATCACAGTCTCTCCTTTCTGTCTTTTTGCTCCCTTGCAGTCCGGCCCGTGGTGGTCTTGTCAGGCTCCTCCTCCAGTTCTCTGAAACTCTCCTGGATCTTCAAAAACCAGGGGGTCTGTCAGGTCCGCTATGCTGCAAAGTCCGGTCCCACAACCACCAAGGTGCTGTAGTGTCACTACTGTTGTATTAATATACACACTATGTGGGAGCAAAACAAATTTTACCAAGACATTTTCATTTTGAATTCAATATGGTATGGTATTATACTCATTTAGTAATGTTATATATAGCAGTCTACCCCCTACTGTATAGCATTGTCAAAATAATATGGTAATATATGATATTGGAGGTGGTGAATGTGACGAGCGGTCGGCAGTTCTACACCCTACAAGAGCTGCTTCCCTCCACGCTGTACAGTACTACAGTGGCCTGCAAGCCCCGTTCAAGCTCCTGGAGCCTCTGGAGTGCAGAAGTCAAAGGTCGCACCCTGGAGAGAGGTAGGTCATAATTCAGGTCATTCACACCCAACAGACTTTCTCTTCTGATCAACCAAACTGATAAATAACCATGGTTCCCCAGTTCCTTCCACGGCGCCTGATGTGTGCTACCGTCTGGAGCCCCCTGGAGCACCTCCTCTGTTCCTCCTCTGGCTGTTGTGGACGGTAGGAGAACACGTTCGCTCTCACTGGACCTGCTTTTAGAGAGATGTATTCAGCCCAAGGGGAATGGTTATTTTGTTTGAATCTGGCGTCTTAAAACATTAACATTTAGTCCATGTAGCAGATGCTTTTATCCAAAGTGACTTAAATTGAGGATGAGTACAGTCAAAGCATACGATCAACAGACCTCCACCAATTAAAAAAACAACAACACACAACTAGACCGAGAGCAGAGTAGCTGTAGGAATCTGAAATGGAGGTTAAATACCTTTTCTTTTCTCCCAGGAGCTTGATGTCTATGAGGCAGGAGGTCGTATCCAAGGTTACCAGGTCAGCAACTACTCAACAAACAAGGTTCAACAAGCACAGGCAACCATCAATGTGACGCAGCTGACAGCGCTCCTACAGGTGGAGGAGTACTGCAGGGTCACTGTAACAGCCTTCAACTCCGTGGGGTTTGGTCCTATGCGGTCACTAGACATAAAACCACACCAACGTGAGTCCTCACCACCTAGCCATACTCAACAGGCAACACAGGCTTATTATGGAATAGGTTCTAGTTTTATATAGCAACTGCACAGAGAATAATAGCATCCTAGCATGGGGTATCATAGCAAGGGATATCAAGGGATATCATAATTAATGGTTTAATGATTATGGTCCCCTAAAGGGACTTTTTTTTAAGTGACACTTTGTCGGGCCCACTGGCCGGCATTCAAGTAACGAGACAGCCTGTTGTGGTTTATTCTGACTTAATATTCTAAAACTATTAGAAAATATGTATGTACAATGTTTAAATATATTTAAAATATTTATGTATACAATGAATACATATATAAATAAGGTTGTGTCCTCTAAACTGATGAGGTCAGACAGGAACACAAACACAGATTGAGCAACTTCCTGACTATACTATGTTATCAAAAAAAAGGAAGCAGTAAAATTGAGGCATTTTTAAGCACAACTACAGTTTTAACATACAAAAATTGCACCACACAGCTACTCGGCTAATGCAGTGGATGTTCATTTTATTCTGAATATTTAATTGTATTCACAATTATTAATTTTGTTCACAATTATTAAAAATTATGATGAAGACAGAAACCGGGTACATAGGGCTTCACATTAGGGGCACAGAGGGTATAACTTTACGGGTGGAGAGGGGTTACGTAAGGGGTGAAAAGGGCATTGCGTTAGGAGTGGAGAGGGTATTAAGTTAAGGGTGTAGAGGCCATTATGTTGGGCTTGGAGATGTGTTATGTTAGGGGTGGAGAAGGTGTTATGTTAGGGGTGTAGAGGGCGTTATGTTAGGGATATAGAGGACGTTACGTTAAGGGTGCAGTAAACGTTATGTTAGGAGTGTAGTCGGCGTTGTGATAGGGGTTACAGGGCGTTACGTTAGGGGTACAGATGGAGTTACATTAGGGGTGTAAAGGACGTTATGTGAGGGGTGTAGAGGGTGTTACGTGAGGGCTGGGCCGGAAACCAGAAAAGGCGAGGTTAGTTACGGAGATATTCTACCAAAGAAAACTCGATGATGAAGTTTTCAGCAGGGGATTTTAATACAAGTATTTCTAGTGTCAAGATCCCTGCCTACAGCGTTATGATTGGTCGAAAAACAAATATGAAGCAAAAGAAAGTGAAATGCCCCGTATACCGAGATTTGACCTTGTCTGCCTGATTTGTGAGACTGTTAGGGGTACAGAGCATGTGGAATGATGAAGATGAGGAACATGATGAAGATACTGGTTGTGTCTGACCATCAGCCCTGCCATCGCCGAGACACCTGTGGGCTATTAGTCTGTTTCCTGATCGCATGGGTTTCCTGGTCCAATGGGAGATGGACTCCTTTCCTTACGCCCCTCCTACCACCTTGGGCCCACCTGGCAATCAAGGGGCCTCATCCCCACCCCTCCCTGTGAGCAAGTTTGCTGTTGAGTGGCGGACTGTGGGGAGAGACTCCGTCAGCAGCTGGACTACAGTGTACAACACTTCGGCTACCATCCAGGGTACACCTCAGTTAGCCATCTGCTAGTTTACCATTTGCTAATTAGCAATCTGCTAGTTAGCCATCAGTTAGTTAACCATTAGATCTGCTAGTTAGCCATCTGCTAGTTAGCTATCTGGTAGTTATGTTGATAATAATGGTAATCATAGTATGATGATGATGATATAATAATGATGAAGATTGTAACCCTGGTACCCATATCTCTTCAGGTGACCTAGACCCTGAGCAGATCTACAACATCACCGTTCACCCTGTGCATGCTCCTCTCTGTGGCCCAGCACGCTCCTTTACTGCTAGCCTGAAGCACGGAGGTTAATAAACACACCGTGAAGGTCTTTGCACCCCTAGTCTATTTTTTACCTCCATAAAAAAACTTATTTTAAACATATCAATCATATTGAATGCAAAACTTTGTAAAACATGGTAGCCGAAAAGTGCATCCTGTGCTTCATATAGTTTAATTATAATTTGCAAGGTAGGCTACGGATCTGAAAAATCTGACATGATTTGCAAAGACCTTGATGCACATGAAACCCACATATAGCTAGCAAGATAGCTAGATTGTTTGTTTGTTGTCTGTTATTTAGTACCTACCTCTCTTAGTATCTTTACCATTATTGTCCAGTGTATAGTATCTATTCTTATTTGTGTGAGTGTATTCCTAACTTCCTTTTTGCAATCCTGCTTGTTGTATGTTGTGTGATGTATCTATGTCTTCAAGCTACTTGGCCCTGAATTTCCCCTAGGGATAAATACAGTTTTATTTTTACATTTCTATCTAGATTAGAAATGTGAAAGCGTAATTTTCATAATGACGGCTGTTTTTCAAAGAAATCGAATCTCCTGTTAAAAACCTCAGAGGACAACTTCTGTAGATGGATGATAAAATCTGCTTCCTCTGTGGTTCTAAATTGACGCACACGTTTCCACAGCTCTGCTTGATGTCATCAATCTGAAGGCGGAGGTCAAAAACAACACCATGGTAACTGCTCAGTGGACATGGAAGAATAAGACTGAGCCAATCAGAGTGGAGAGATACAAAGTGGTTCTGAGATGTAATTCAGAGGAACAAGGTACACCACACCCACTATGTCACAAGTTTTAAGACAGAATCACCAATATTCTGTAATACCTAAACTTGCAAGTTACTTGATAAAATAAAATACTTTCCCCTTAAGTTGAAAGAGTTTAAGTTGTTAAAATGTTACTTCAAGGTCAAAACTGACAAACTAACATTTAGATTAGACAGGATAGTGTAGTGCATTTAACTACCAGCTGAAAGGTACTGGGTTCGATTCCCAATGTCCTCAGCCTAACCTATAGGAGTCCATAAACACGATGCCCTAACCCCCCACCATCTCCTTCATGACATGTATGGATATTGACTGCAAGTCTCTTTTGATAAATAGTAATAGATAATAGTAAATGTCTTTATCTTTCAGCATTGCTCTTGTTGCCCGACCAATCACAGCACACCTTTCAAAACCTGACCCCCAACAAGGAGTATGTTCTTTTGCTTTTGGCTGATAATATCACCAGAGGGACCTTAAAGTTCAGAACACATTCTGGTGTCATTACATGGCAGCAAGGTGGGAACAAACTTGGTGTTTGAGCTCTTGTAGATAACAGCGCACATCTCTAAAAGTTGCATTTACTGTAATGGCCACTAGCCCATTGTGCATAAAGATGGTGACTAGTAGAGCAGCTTCAACCCATTCTGAAACATGGCCCATGGTATTTAACGTTTCTTTTCTTTTCTTTTATCCTCAACAGCACCTCTCGTCTCTATTGTGATTGTATTGATGATGTTCTTCTGCTTCCTGTCAGTGTCCAGGGTGGTGTACGTACATGCATGCATATAGAAGTATTACTGTGGTACAAGTATTACTGTGTATTTGAGGTACAGGTACAATGCTCGGACGACTGCACAAAATAGGTGTGTTCGCCAAAGGGTGATTTTTTTAATTTTGCGATCTATTTACAGATGTGGGGCTTATTGTTAATTGAAGTTAATTGAAAACTGTTTGCAACATTGTCCCAACATTGTCCCGTGCGCAAAGGATGGGGACAAACCACGCAGAAGCATGTTGAGGCCTTTACTGTGTATTTGTGGTACAGGTACAAGTATTACTTCTTTTCGATGGTTCCCAGCCCCAGGAGAAGCTCAACAGGAATCTGGCTGATGGACAAACACCAGCAGGTGTGTGTGTGTGTGTGTGTGTGTGTGTGTGTGTGTGTGTGTGTGTGTGTGTGTGTGTGTGTGTGTGTGTGTG
>JAOPJI010000135.1:15638266-15649841 GCA_027122695.1 Merluccius productus
CTCTCACCAGTGGCAACTCCAGAGTGGAAGAGAGTCCAACCCCTCTCGAGAAGACTGGTTCCAGAGCCCTTGCTATGCGTCGAGGTGAGGCTGACTATATCTAGCCGGAACTTCTCAACCTGGTGCACCAGCTCAGGCTCCTTCCCCACCAGAGAGGTGAAGTTCCACGTCCCTAGAGCTAGCTTCTGCAGCCGAGGATCGCCAAGGTCCGCTGCCCAGCTCACACTGCACCCGACCCCTTTGGCCCCTCCCGCTGGTGGTGAGTCTGCGTGAAGGGGGTCCCACGTCTTTGCTTCGGGCTGTGCCCGGCCAGGCCCCATAGGTATAGGCCTCGCCCCCGAGCCCCACCCCCAGGCCTGGGTCCAGGGGGGGGGCCCGGTGACCCACGTCTGGGCGAGGGACACGTAAGACCAATTATTTTGTAAGGGTCTTTTGAGCTACCCTTTGTCTGGCCCCTCCCCCCAGACCTGGTTGCCATGGGTGACCCTACCAGGTGCATTAAAGCCCCCGACAACAGAGCTCCTGGGGGTCATTGGGACACGCAAACCCCTCCACCATGGTAAGGTAGTAGCTCAGGGAGGGGCCTAACTGCAAGCGACTATGCGATCGCGTTGCGCTGAATGTTTTGTGTTCACATTAAATCCGTTAAATTGTATCTTTGTTACGTCATGTATAGTCGTGTGTCTATCAGCTGTTCCTTCAAGATCTGAGCGCGACCAAATCCATGTCAATCAACGCAACGAAACGGACCAAGCGACAAAAGGGCTTTAAAGAAGTCGCATGGCATCGCGTTCCGTCGTACTGAGTCGCATCGCATTCAGTTAGAACACTCCAATAGGAAATAAAGTAATGTAACTGATTTTGTCGCACGCATTCAATTGCGTCGCTTGCAGTTAGGACACGCTGTTATGCGATTTTTGAGTCGGATGTACACCACACACATAAAGAGAATCTCAGCTGATATGTTGCTCTCTGATCGTAAACACAAATACATAAGATTCGAACACATGACGGAACACCACACACTACATTTTTATATGCAGCCAAGGCGCTATGCAGCCTTCTCATGTATGAGCAATGTGAGCAAATGGTATTTTAAAAAAATTGTGTTTTTTTGTGCAATCTCGCGGTTTTTGAGGAGGTTTTGGGCTGGAAAACCTTGCTGGCATCTGGCAACCCTGAAGACCGAGCCTTGCGGCACTCCTTTTGATATTAATATTGACTCAGACTGACTCATTCCAATTTTTACAGATTGGTGTCTACCATCTAAGTAACTCTTGAACCATGCATAAGCACCTGGAGTAAATCCTACTGTTGACAGTGTAAGCAGGAGCAAGGAATGGTCAACGGTGTCAAAAGCTTTAGAGAGGTCAATAAAGACAGCAGCACAGTGTTTTCTGTTGTCGAGCCCATTGACAATATCATTTACCACCAGGGTAGTAGCAGACACTGTGCTATGGTTGGGCCTAAAGCCAGATTGATGTGGGCTTAGAATATAATTAATGTTTAGATATGTCTTTAATTGAGCATTCACCAAGGACTCGAGAATTTTAGACAGGACAATTTAGATATTTGGCGATAATTATTAGGGTCAGTCTTATCACCCCCTTATGCAGAGGTGTAACATGGGCAGCTTTCCAGAGCCCGGGAACAACTCCAGTAGTAATGGAGAGGTTAAAAATGTGAGTTAATGGCTCAGTAATCAGTGAAGCAGCCATACGAAGGAAGAGAGGGTCAAGATCATCTACTCCTGTAGCTTTCTTGGGATCAATAGCCTTCAAAGCAGACATGACTGAGCTGACAGACACTGGATTTAGCACAAATTGAGAATTAGGTCTCAAATTGTTAAATATTTTATCAGTATGTATCGTCATGAGGTACAACAATGCTGTCAAAGATATGACAGGCCTTGGAAAAATGTTTGTTAAACACTGAGCAGATGTCATCACTATTATATACTAGACAGTTGTCTACCTTAATAGAAGAAGGTATAGAGGCAGCATTGTTCTTATTTTTTACACTAACTGTCTTCCAAATTTTTGAGGGATCAGTATATGATCTTGAGACCAGGTCCAGGAAGTAATCAGATTTGGCCTTCCTCACTAAAGATGTAAATGTGTTTCTTATCACCCTAAAAGTTACCAAGTCTGATACATTTTTGTTTGTTTAGCTAGGGCCCAAGCTTTATTTCTTACAGAAAGTAAGGAAGATAGTTCAGTGGTGAACCAAGGGTTTGACCTATTTTTTACTCTCATCATTTTAAAAGGCGCATGTCTATCCAAGACTGAAATGAATGACTTTGAGAAAAAGTCCAAGGCTAGGTCAGTGTCAGGAATTTCAGATGTTAAATGAATGTCACTATTATAAAGGTCATTCAAAAATTCTTGTTCATTGAAGTTTTTCTTGTTCCTCTTAACCACAATGTGAGAAGAAGTTTTCTTAAAGCGAATATCCCTCACACAGGCTATTGGACAGTGGTCACTTATTCCCAATTTAAATACACCAGTTTTGGATATTTTACTAATCCTATTTGTGAAAATCAGATCAATGAGAGTTGACTTTGATAGATTATTTACATTAGGCCTTGTAGGTTTGTTAATTATTTGGTCAAAATTCAGGCCAGAGAAAACTTCCTTGAGGTAACCAGAAGAGCTAGAGAGCAAGTCAAGATTAATTACCTCTGATTCAGAATACTTTGATATTAGCTCTGCTAATTGAGAAATAGTATTAATATCTGCTGAAGGAGGTCTGTAAATCCCTATGACAATAAAGAAGATGTTGCAATTATTAAAGCTGTAACTGACTTTCAAGGCAAGAGAAGAAAATGAGTTGAGTAACTTGAGTACCACCCATGCGTTTCCATGCGTTTAAACGCATGGAATCTTATTTTCTTGGATTGGTTTGGCCATCTGTGAGTTATGGAGAATTACTGAAGCAATTCACATTGAATTTAATTGATGAATTAATTCATTAACAGACCTATTAGGGAAAAAGTTGCACGCTACGCACATTTCCCGCACAGCGGCTACCACACAGTTACGTCTTTCCATTCCAGTCCACCACCCGACACTTTTCATCAGCACCCCCTGTTGAAAACATCTTCCCTGCATCCATCCATCCAGCCTTCCTCTCATCCACCCATCATTCATCCATCCAGCCTTCCTCTCATTCACCCCTCCATCCATCATCATTCATCCATCCATCATTCATCCATCTACCCCTCCATCTATCCAGCCTTCCTCTCATCCACCCCTCCATCATCCATCCATCCATCCATCCCTCCATCATCCATCGATAATCCACTCCTCCATCATCTATCCACCCGTCATCCACCCCTCCATCATCCATCCATCATTTACCCCTTCATCCATTCATCTATCATCCACCCCTCCATCCATCCATTCAGAATTGCCATGCCCTCATCTGTTGTGTTCTTTGCGTGGCAAATAAAAACAAAAATACAGGACAAATTCTATTCATTATGGCTACATCTTCAACAGCTTCTTAACACCCTGCTATAGTCCAGATCGCCTCCCTCATCCTTACACCCCCCCCCCCCCCAACAGCTGTTTTCACTGACAATACTAAATGCATGGTTTCCGTATAGTGGCTCTGTATAGACACCACACCAGACACACAGATCAGACGCATGCTGACAAACAGACCAAACACACATGCACATAAGCATTGTTCTCATTACAAGGAAGCACATCTATTTTGTCTGAGCATGAATATCTAATTGGCTTGCCTCCCCGACACACCCTATTCATCATGCTGTATTGTCCCTCTCTGTTAACCAATGTGCTGGATTCCATCCATCCCCAGCAGATGACCATTACTGCATTAGCCAGCTTTGCCGTCTTGCATTGTTTAAGATTGTTAAGGGAATTACCCAGATGCAAGCTATTTCTTATTAGTAACCGAAAAATAAAGATTTCATGTAGAGGAAAGTCTGATACCAGCATATAGTTCTACACTCTGTAAAGATGAACGTTTGAATGCGGGGAGCAGATCAATAATGACATCCTCCTCTGGGTGCAGAGGAAGAGACCTGTGGTGTGGCTGCATGCAGGTTGAGGGGGGAGAGAACACAACACACAACACTGGTTTTGCAGCGGCGCAGTGGTCCACACAAGAAGTGTAGGACAGCTTAATGAAATTGCCATGGGTTTAAGATCATGCAAGCTGATGGAAACGGATGAAAAAAAACAAAGTGTCCAAAAATGTTTGAGCCTGAATGTACTAACTACGAGGTAAGTATATACATACTGGATAATACATTGAGGTAGGGCTTTGAAAAAAGTATATTAACGTCTTTACTTCACACCTACAGCCAAGATGCCCTTGGGAAATACACTTAACCCACACACACACACACAACCACACACCAAAGCACACACAGACACACACATGCGCACACACGCGCGCGCACACACACACACACACACAAAACCCAAGCACACACATACAAACACATAGACACACAAACCCAAGCACACACACACTCTTTATGAGTGCCACTCAGTAGCCAACAGCTGTGGCTACAGTGGTTTACAGTGAGCAAGAGCTCAGGTGCGAGTTTGCGACTTTGTGTGTGTGTGTGTGCGTGTATGTTTGCGTGTGCGTTGAGTGAGCACACACACTCCCTTGAACGGCCGCAGTAATATGACGCCGTTGGCATCAAACGTTGACCTCTGTAACCCTGACTACCGTATAGCTCCCGCCATCTGAGTCTCCCACAGGGGCGACATCTCGTCTCAACAGAGGAGCTCATCTACGCACCGAGTTTGCTTTGATAACAACATGTCGTGTTTACCGCCGTTCCTCAACTCTTATTGGCCAGAGGAGATAGATATCGGAGGGCGAGGATGGATAAGATAGGATCAGTCATTTCACTGGTTACAGGGATGAAAGTAGTGCTTCCAAAAAACAGTCAGTTATAACACGTTATTGCACAGCAATGATACACTAGTGGAGGAATAAATGAAGCCAGCACATGAAAGGGGACGCGCAGTTTTTTTTTTTTTTTTAAATCAAACCCCCACTTTCTTATTTCATTAACATTATATTCCATACCATATTGTTTGAAGTAAGCCAATATTGAAGAGGTGTGTGTATTCATTGTAATAAAGACGTGTGTGCGTGGAAGTCTGTGGAATACTATATAATAAGAATATTTATTATGTCTCATTTCACGAATGTCTCATTTCACAAACGTCTCTTGCCTCTTTTCCTTGAAATCTACTCTTCTCCTCCAACATGTTATTTCCTCTCGGGCAAAAAATAAAAGCACTTGAAATTATTGAGAGTTTAAAAAGTGAGTAAGTGTCTGTGTTTTGTGCCAGCAGTGCTGTTAATTTTCCACACCAGGGGAACATTACGGACCCATTAGAGGCCCCTAAATTGGTTTCGAGCGGGAAAGTCATTATGGTCCACATAAGGAAGATTTCAATTGAGAGTGCTTCATCTGATATTTGATATAACTACCATATTAGAGGGTAGCGCTGGCTCGGATTCCCGGGGAAAGATAAACTCTCTACGACAACGCTAGATTTACTTTTTTATGCTTTGATATTGACTTCCTCTCCTTAAAATGTGTTTGTGTGGCTGAGAGAGATATAGAGATAAAGAGGAAAGGGAAAGAGTTAGCTTGAATGCAATTAAAAGTGCTGTTGTCTTGGTATTCTCTTTCTTTTGGAAAAATACTGATGGGAACATTTAATCTGTACTGCTACAAGGAAAAATCTATCGTGAAACTCAAAACAAAAAAACAACTATTACATTCCATGCTTTTATGCTATATTTAGCACAATATACTAATCAATATATAACAATTTTAGCAGAACCTTGAGTTGACCTGTCTGATTTCTTCAAAACCTTTCATACACATGGGGAGGGCTTTCAACAGTACCAAGGGTTAACAAAAATAGAAAAATCCAATAACAATTTAAGTTTTATACAACAGCACAGGACTGTTTGTTCACTATTTTGTGTGTATGAGGCTATGGTTTTATCACCCCTTCGACCATTCACTCTCTCGCTCTTTGTGTGTGTGTGTGTGCACCTGTTCTGTGAGTATGCATGTGTGTGTGTTTTCTCTCCATCCCCATCCTCTCCATAAACCTTTGATGGAGCAGCACGCCATACCATTCCTACTCTATGTTAATGGCACCCATACCAGATCCTTGGTTATAGTACGGGTGCATGGCTGCAGGTTTGGACAGGGGGGGAAGGAGCGTGTCTGTCATCTGCTGCCATTCAAAGACATCCTTCTACTTGTTTATCACCCAAACAACCCTGGTCGGAAGACATCGTTGGGATGTGGAGGGAAGAGAGAGGTGGTGGCAGATGTGTGTGAAATACGATGATGGCTGAAGCTGAACATGCCTGTTGTTCCCTTGTTGTTGTGTAAAGTAAACATTGATGGATGTCTCTGACGGAGGGGTGGCTTGGCTCAACAGAACAGCACCATGGGGATGGAGATGGATTCGTTTTGATTTGGGAACGCCTTTGATTCCATAAACTTGTATTTGTTGTTGGCATGGTTGGAAGTCTGAATGCGATTCATTGGAAGCAGGTCTGGTGAGGCTGTAGACCCCCTCAAAGCAAAACAAGAAAAAAGGAAAAGGGGAGGGGAAAAGATACTGAAAAGGAGATTTTCTTTAACCTTTCTACGTTCAAAACTGTAGGTGTACACAAAGAGCTGCACACTTCCAAAGGAAGCATGCCTCCTTCATGTGCCATGTTGGTTACTGCCAAAAGGCAGCCTTTTAAAAGAGTCGGGACGTAGCATTTTTTTTAACTGTTCCATGCTACATGTGTTTGATCATCTGCCGGTGGTTCTATGGGCTCGTCGAGTGATAACGATGTGTGCCTGTGTACGCCTGGGTAAAGGTGCGTGCCTGATGTCGTCTTTGCGCCACAGCTTAGAGATAATCAGCATATTGGTTCCTGTCAGAGTGCCTGTGTGCTTTAGTTCCATGGTTACAGCTAATTAAATGAAAATGTCAAATGGGGGGAGCATGTGCATGTGTAAGGGCACGTGCCTAAGTAAATGTAAATGTGAGTGTGTGTGTGTGTGTGTGTGTGTGTGTGTGTGTGTGTGTGCACATGTGTGCCTGTCTAGTATTCACTAACTAAGGACTGTTGCCTAATCAGCACAATAAAGGATTTAATAAACACAGGCCAACCAAGCAACACATAAAAATAAATAATAAGAAAGCCCTTAGGATAAGAATGACACTATGCATGAAGAATGTCTTTTTCTAAATCTAAGCCAACATGGAGCAGCATTTAAATGTTTTTCTGCAACATGAGCCATCTTTTCCACCCCATGACTGTATGACAGAAAAAGAATGTCACAAATATCCACTACCTTCCAAAGCACAACATAACTCCTGTGCTAGACTTTAATCAATACATGACCAAAACACTGTCGAGAAGCTTATAAAATGTTAAGTTGACATCGTTCCTGGAGCAGGAAGGGACACATGGTCATGTCAGGGGACAGTGGTGTGATCGCTTGCTGGCGAACCATAGCGAGATCAAAATCCTCCGATGGGAGTGAATGTTCCTTGTGCTTTATTGGCTATTTGTTGATACACAAATCAATACATGTGCCATCCAAGTGATATGTTATCACTGATAGCTCTGCCTCAGCTGCTGCCTGCCAACATGGTTTACTTTCTGCTATGGTTATTAAAGGTGATCATGCTACCCCATCCATCACCTCTGTTTACACCAGGTCAGGTGTGTGTGTGTTTGGCAGGTTTATATTTTAGATGGCTGTATCATGGGAAGATTTGATTCTGTTTGTTAATCATGTAATGTATAATAATAATAATAATAATAATAATAATAATAATAATAATAATAATAATAATAATAATAATAACTCAAATCTGTTTTGTTTTTTCATTAACTGCTCACACGTCTAACAACACATAGACACGTATCAAGGGTAGATTTCCACTGATCATTTTGAGGTTTGAGAATTGAAAAGACATGTACAGGTCTAGGCTAAATCCCCATTGAATGTTATTCAAATGGTAAAGGCAAGTTAGGCCAATACATCTTTGACCCGTCACACAGCCAATGAATTCACGCCTTTCCAACCACTTAATTTAACATGTTTTTGTTTAGTTTTTCTGCTGTTTAGCCGTATTTACCTCCTTTCCAAGGATGGTTAATGAGGAGAGTTTAAGACAAAAAAGTAGCTTATTTTTTATTTCAACACTTTACCGCGGATAAAATTAAATAAGGTGCAATTGCCCAGTTCTTCCGCCAGCCAACTTTCTGCTGTGTTCTTTATTACACAGCTCTATCATCCCCACCACCACCACCTCCTGCTTCTCTTCTCCTCCTCGCCGGCTTGTTGAAATGTGAAAGGTCAGACCGGTGATCAGGCTGTTAATTAGATGGCCCCAGGATGAGGCACTAGATTGCCACACCACCGAGCCCTCCTCAGACAGCACAGTCGGGTTGAGGTTGTACTCTCTCGCTCCCCAGCTTCCCACAGATAAAGGACCCCCCCTGTGTCCTTTTTATATATATATAAGAAGAAATAGAGGAATAGAGGGAAGGCAGGCAGTGCACTGGCTCATTGTCTCCTTAATCCACTGTGAGTGATTTCTAAGCCTATTAGCATCTCCTTTAGGACCCAGGGACCCCTCTCTGGTGTTCATGGTGGGAAGGGTGCAGGTGCTGCTGTTTCATTTTATTTTTGGAATGAGTAGATCACTAACACACAATTGTAATTGTTTAATTTTGTGTGTTTTTAAATGGTGTGTGTGTGTGTGGGTTTGTGTGTATGTGTTCTCAATAAAAAATCCTTTTACCTAACACCCAAGGTGAATTGTAAGTTCCATTAGCTTTTCTGTTTTTCACTCATGGATTGAATGTTCTTGTATGAACAGCATATCCCTCATTCTGCAATTTCCCCTTGGGGATTAATAAAGTATCAACTATCTATCTATTCTATTGTTCCCACTATCGTAACATCTTAAACTATAACCTTCCAAATAGCACTCCCACGATGGAGGAGAAGAACGGAAGAACACATTGCTGCATAAACTAGTATCTACTTTAAAGCCCTTATGATCACACACCAATTGCTCTCCAGTAACAGGAGGACAGGAAGAGATTCCACTTTGAGTTTATTTCTTCAACAAGGATTTTACCTTTTACCAAAGCTAGTGAAAAAGTGAGATGTGAAAGAAAAAAAACAGATGGAAAGTGAGTATTGTTTTGTCTCGGTGCTGCGGTAATGACAAGCTGGCCTCCAAGGCGATATCGAGGATGATTAAAAATGCATTGTCATGCAGCAATTTCAGCTTCACAGTTGATAAAACTCATAATATTGTACGAGCAAGCTGAGAAGTTCTATGCTGCTCCAGATAACCTTATTACGGAGACCGATCTCCTCGCTGTCTCTTGCTCTCTTTATGTCTTGGCTTTCATCTTCATTCAGGCAGCTTTTAAACCCTACAACAGGGATACTCTATCTTCCCAATGCTTTTGTAATAGGCTCCTGTTTGCATCTTTATAGTATCCTTTAAATCACTGTGAAGATTGTTGGCTTCGTTGTGAAACCTTTCAAGGTCTTGCAAAACAAAAAGTAAGGCTGTTGGAACACAATGGCTAGAACACTATAATCTGGATCCGTTGTGTGAGTTAAACTCCCACCCCCAACTAACCGTTTTCCTACAAGGAAGGTAAACATTTATCGGATGATGCATGTGTCTCCTTTCTCTGGATTCATCTTAAGACTGAAACCCATTGGCCCCTTCTCTCACTGTGTTCATTAAATGGGGGACCCCCACAGAGAAGGAGCACCCTACCCACTCCTCCCCCTCCTATACTCTCCCATAATGGCTTTGTCTGATGGCTTCTTCTAACCACTATTAGCTCGGTCGTGGGTTTGTGTTTCTGTATTTCTATTGATCACCTCATTGTTTCAGAGGTTTGTTATTGGAAAATAATGAGAACTGTCTCAGAGAATTTAATCTTTCCAGCTGCAGTTTCAAAGGAAAAAAACACAAACGGCAAAATTGCCTCCCCCTCTAAAACCCTATAGTAATGCACCTTTTTTAGGTAAAATTGTGAACCACATGAGAGACTGCTCGGCCACATTCCTGTCAGAATCGGTGTACGGCCAACCTCTACCACGCAAGTGTTAACACCCTTTTGAATGTCAAGTATTAATAAAGGGGCTGAGAAAAGCAAATACATTGGCTTATCCACATTATTTATTATTATTTGTTTTTATGCATTTTAGTCATTTTGTGAATTTTAGCGTAATAATAAAAACTGCCTTAGCTAAAGTGTGTATCAGTGATGGTCTTCTTTGTTTAGCCAGTGTGTAACCCAGGTTACTAGGCCCTTATTAGAAGTCCAGTTATCAGTTAATTGATTAGATCAATAAATTAATAAATCCATATTTTCTATGTGACAGACAAATAAATAAACAGTTTGATTTAAAATAATCTTACACAAAATGAATAAATAAGATTTATGATTGAAATCTTATATGTCAATAAATAGAATAGAAGGATTTATATACACAAGGTTGTTTATCTGTTTAAAAGAATATTTTGTTTATTTCAAGTGTGTCGAATGTGCCTTTCTCAAAGTGTACAAGATACGGATGACATGAGGAGTTCACGTGATGTAACGTAGCGTAACCAATCAGACGCCGTCAAGGTGTACGTGTCGTCGTGCTTTCGTTTTTTTTCTCTCTCTCTGCCAGATTGTCGCCGAGGTGGCTGCGTGCTAGCTTTTCACTGCAGATATTGCTGTTTTATGTGTGAGAGCCAGATATTAAAACGTCTGAGTTTTTATCGTCGGGGCAGAGAGCGAAGCTTTTTGCCGTGTTTTGTGACGGAAGCAAAAGAGAACATAAGTTGTGTTTATTAGCAGCCGTGGCGCTAGCTCGTGCCATTAGCCACGTGTACTTCGCTAAATGCTATTGTAAGCTTACACATTACTGAACTCCCGTGTCCCTGTCTCTTCAAAAGTGAAACCTGGGCTGATGAGAGCCGTGTCTTCTGCCTTGTGCCCGGAGTGTGTGTATAATGTGATGCTTGAGCCTCTGGTGAGTAAACTTTATTGAATGTTAGTCTGATAAATGAAGTTGAAATGCGCATCTGCTAATGTTAATATGGATTAACGAGGCATTCATTTCATGTATGTTGTGTTTTAAAAAAAAGTTTATATTATGGTGTGTTATTCACATTACCCCACTCTGTGTGTAGCAGTAGAAAAAAATGTTGAGAGTGAGTAGCGGTAGAAGAGTGAGTAGCGGTAGAAGAAAATGTTTCATGTTAATATTGAGAAATGTGTTCAGTTCATTTAATGCACAGTAAAGACTGGTTAAAATGATTATTAGGGAAAATGTTACAATGTGTATGTATAAATAGTGTTTATATGCATTTATTTACATTTAAAAGTATATTTTATTTATATGAATATTACAGTAACCCTCTTTTGGCCTTTATAGGCCAGGGGCCTCATGTACTAAGACTTGCGTGGATTTCTTACTAAAACTTTGCGAACGCCAAAATCTGGAAAGCTGCTG
>JAOPJI010000135.1:15670658-15693203 GCA_027122695.1 Merluccius productus
TTCAAACACAAAGCCCTCCTACCACGAACCTAGGTCCTGGTCCATTCACACAACCCTGTAGCACTCAGTGGGTTACAGAAGAAATCTTGGCGAGCTAGCCAGGAGGGTATTATTTGTGATAGAAACACCTGCAATTTGGAAACATCAAAGCAGACAACAAATTAATAACTGGAGCAACAAAGGTATAGTTTCACATTTACTTACCTTGAGTTTTACTGTAGGTTACCTTCATTGTTGGGTCAAAAAGAAAAAATATATATTTCTTGTGCATTTGTCTGAAAATGGAGGTTGTGAAATCAGCAAATGTTAAAATTCCAAATGCAGTTTTAGTTAGTGGACTGAATAACACTGAGCTTGACAACGAAGCCTTAAGCTTCCTGGAACAGCATGGGCCAGTAGCCAGGTTGGTTAAAATTCCATCTGCAGAAAAAGAGTTGAAGGTTATTGTCGAGTTTCAACATGAGGCTACAGTCAGAGAGCTAGAGAGACAATACTTACCTTTACACAGACCCACTACAGACCCAGCTGTTGTTCATCACATTCAAAGCCTAGCCAGTGTTTACAGTACTGAGGTTAGTGCTTCTGTAACAGTAGCTTACTTGACTGAGTTAAGAGATTTGGCAAGGGTGAGCAGTAGATCATTTGAGGACATTCTGAGGGCAGAGTTGACTAGAATAGGAGAGTCAGTGGGAAAAGGGTCAGAAGCCAATGTCACTGAAACTCCTGAAGAACCAGAGCAATGGTCCACTCCAGATGAACCTCAAGTTGCGCCACCTGTCTCCCCTGCCATTGAGAATGCAAGCTCAGTTAGTGCTACACCTCAGCTTGTTGAAACTGCCAGTGAAACTGTTCTGCTTCAAGATAGAAAAATGCAATCCCCCCAAATACCAGCAGATCTGATCAGCACACCGGAGGTGCAACGCGTCATTGTAGAACACATTGTTAAAAGCAGTGAGGTAGCTTCTCATTCCAACTTGTCGTACAGGCTGAAACCTTTCTCAGGGAGAGTTCCCCACCCAGTTTTTGAAGTCGATTATGATGCTTGGCGCAGCATTGTGGGATTTTGCTTAAATGATCCCACTATCTCAGATACCCAGATTGTTAGGAAAATTGTAGAGAGTCTTTCACCCCCAGCAGCCAATGTAGTGAAATCACTAGGCCCAACAGCTACATCCAAGACTTACCTCACGCTTCTTGATTCGGCCTATGCCACAGTAGAGGATGGTGATGAGCTCTTTGCTCGCTTTTTGAGCACCAACCAGAATGTTGGTGAGAAAGCTTCTGATTACTTGCAGAGGCTACATACTGCTTTGAGTTCAGTAATCAGCAGAGGTGGGATAGCTCCTGGTGATGCGAATAAACAACTTCTCCGACAGTTTTGTCGTGGCTGCTGGGATAGCCCATTACTAACCAATCTCCAGCTTGAACAGCGGAAAAATGACCCTCCTTGTTTTGCTGAACTTCTTCTACTACTACGCACTGAAGAGGATAAACAGGCCAGTAAAGCAACCAGAATGAAGCAACATTTGGGGATAACAAAAACAAGAGCTCTCACACAATTGCAGACCACATGCATGCCAGACACGGGCAGTTCTTACCCCATTATGGATCCTGATGATGCTTCCATTGCAGATGGTGATCTCAGGAAGCAGCTTGCAAATCTTAGTGCCCAAATAGCGCAGCTCCAGGCCAGATGCACAGACAAACCTGTGAAAACCGCATCAAAAGTGAACAAAAAACAGCAACAAAAGATAGTTGAACAAGAGATGAAAGAAATCAAACAAATCACAGCAAGGGTACCTAGACCCAAGCCGTGGTATTGTTTCAGGTGTGGGGAGGATGCACACATTGCCGCAGGCTGCAGCAAAGACCCAAACCCAGCGCTAGTAGCTGCAAAGAGAAAAGCACTCAAAGAAAAGCAGCGCATGTGGGAAAGCTACAATAACACCACTGACACATCTGATTTAAACTAGTTCAAGCTTCTGTTGTGGGACAAACAGAAGCTAGGGATGAATTCCGTCCCATCCTGAAAAACACTAAGAGGGCAATGAGTTTGAACACTGATGCACATCACAACAAGAAACTGCCAAGTAGACTTGTGGGGAGAAAGTGCACATCCAGAGTAACTGTCGAAGGAGTGGACTGCAGTTGCCTACTGGATACAGGCTCGCAGGTCACCACCATATCCATGACCTTCTACCAAGATCATTTATTTAAGCACCCCATTAAACCTATTTCTGACCTTCTTGAGGTTGAGGGAGCAAATGGCCAGACTGTCCCATATCTCGGATATGTGGAGACTAACATAAAGTTCCCAAAAAACTTTCTAGAAACCGAACCTGAAATACTCACCTTGGCTTTAATTGTCCCTGATCTCCGTTCAAACAGTGATATTCCCCTGCTAATTGGCACAAACACTCTTGACCCCTTGTATGACCTACATTGTGAGTCCTTACCTCATTGTCAGTCCATTCCATATGGCTATCAGCAGGTCTTGAAAACACTAGAGATCAGGAAAAAACAAGCTGGAAATGGCAAGATTGGTCTGGTGAAACTTAAAGGTGGAACTCAGGATGTTCTACCTGCAAACCAGAA
The DNA here is from genome assembly GCA_027122695.1 of Merluccius productus. NCBI lineage: Eukaryota > Metazoa > Chordata > Actinopteri > Gadiformes > Merlucciidae > Merluccius > Merluccius productus. The sequence continues at coordinate 15,673,254 of JAOPJI010000135.1, forward strand.
GGCACTGTTTGAGGGTTTTGTGTGTTCCAACCAAGCAGAGCCAGAACAATGGGCATTACTTGAACAACCAACTAGCTCATCTTTGCCAGGTGGTGTCTTTGTTGATTGCTGCCTCATTACTCTGCCAAAGCACGGTCCCTGCAAAGTTCCAGTGCTCCTGAGGAATGAGACGAATCATGACATCACACTTCCCACCAATTGTGTAATTGCTGAGCTAGTTGCCCCTGATTGCATCATTCCAAATCCTTTGCCCAGAGAGAATAGTGACCAACCTATCACTGTTAGCTGTTCTGTCCAGCAGCAGAATACGGGCACAAAATCTTCCCTGAACTTTGACTTTGGTACATCATCACTTCCTGAGGAATGGAAGCGCCGAATTACACAAACATTAAACACTTTCTCCGATGTCTTCTCTCACCATGACCTTGATTTTGGTCATGCGACTAAGATTCAACATCACATCAAGGTCAAAGACGAGACTCCATTTAAACAGAGATCACGACCCATTCACCCTCATGATTTCGAGGCAGTCAAAAAGCATCTTAGAGCACTCCTAGATGCTGGTGTCATTAAAGAGTCTGAATCCCCATTTTCCTCACCCATTGTTGTAGTGCGGAAAAAGAATGGTGATGTGAGGTTATGTGTGGATTATCGGAAACTAAATCTGCAGACCATCCGTGACGCTTATGCATTGCCAAATCTAGAGGAATCTTTTTCAGCCCTTGCTGGGTCGAAATGGTTTTCTGTGATGGACCTCAAGTCGGGTTATTACCAGATTGAGATGTGTGAGGAAGATAAACCAAAGACAGCTTTTGTATGCCCCTTTGGGTTTTATGAATTCAACCGTATGCCTCAGGGAATCACAAATGCTCCGAGCACTTTTCAAAGGCTCATGGAGAAGTGTATGACAGACATCAACTTGAAAGAGGTTCTCGTCTTCTTGGACGATTTAATCGTGTTCTCCAGCACACTTGAAGAGCATGAGACCCGGCTCATTCATGTCCTTGAACGCCTGAGAGAATACGGACTCAAGCTCTCACCTGACAAGTGTAGGTTCTTTCAGACCTCTGTTCGCTATCTAGGACATATCGTGTCCAGGGAGGGAGTAAAGACAGATCCCGAGAAAGTCAAATCATTAAAAACCTGGCCAAGACCACAAACCTTGAAAGAACTCCAGTCATTCCTTGGGTTTACCGGTTATTACCGGAGGTTCGTGAGGGACTATTCAAAAATAGTTAAACCACTTACCTCTCTCACCGCTGGCTATCCACCTCGGCGGAAGGGCTGCAAAGCCGGTCCAAATGAAGGTAAATACCTAGACCCCAAGCAACCTTTCGGAGAACGTTGGAGTGATGCATGTCAGCAAGCCTTTGGAAGTATAATTGAGAAACTCACCTCCGCACCCGTGCTTGGCTATGCTGATCCAAAGCTGCCCTACTTCCTCAATACAGATGCCAGCACCACAGGGTTGGGAGCTGCCCTGTATCAGGAACAGGGGGGAACCACACATGTGATTGCATACGCAAGTCGAGGTTTATCTCGAAGTGAGTCCAGATACCCGGCTCATAAATTAGAGTTTTTGGCCCTTAAATGGGCCATAACAGATAAGTTTCATGATTATCTGTACGGCAATACTTTCACCGTTGTCACAGATAATAATCCTTTAACTTACCTGCTCACATCAGCAAAGCTTGATGCCGCTAGCTATCGCTGGCTGGCAGCATTGTCAACGTACACCTTCGACATCAAATACAGAGCCGGACGACAGAATCTAGATGCCGATGGTCTATCCAGACGGCCTCACGGGCCACTTGTGGAAGATGAGGCTTCCCAAGAGGAATGCCAACGTATTGACAAGTTCAGGTCTCATCTCATGTCATCTGTAAGGGATGCTGAGCCTCAACTTCTCCTTGCAGACACGGTCACTGCAACTTGTCAGAGGCATACAGTTTTGTTAGATGATGCACCACCTTTCGGTCTTGTGCAGTCTCTTGCCATGTCTCCTGCAGTCATTCCTACTGCCTTTGAGGAGGATGATCTAAACAATGGTCTTCTAACAATACCGAAGTACAGTCATTCTGATCTAATGCAGGCACAAAGAGATGATTCTATTATTGGCAAAGTCATCAGCCTATTAGAATCAGGAAGTAACTTACCTGCTGGCTTCAAAGCCGACTCTTCTGACCTACATTTGATCTTAAAGGAGTGGAAGCGTCTTGAGCTTCAAGATGATCTTCTCTACCGGAAGCGCTTTTCTGGAACCGAAACCATCATGCAGTTCGTTCTCCCTGAGGTCCTCAGGTCCACTGTCTTGCAAAATCTTCATGACGATATGGGCCATCTAGGGATGGAACGGACAGTAGAACTTGTGAGGTCTCGTTTCTATTGGCCGAGGATGGCTTCTGATGCCGAAAGGAAGGTAAAGATGTGTGAGAGATGTGTCCGAAGAAAAGCTCCACCTGATAAGGCGGCTCCACTTGTAAACATCCATACCACCAGGCCCTTGGAGCTGGTATGCATGGACTTCCTCTCATTAGAGCCTGACAGCAAGAACACAAAAGACATTCTAGTGATTACAGATCACTTTACGAAGTACGCGGTGGCCATCCCCACAAGAGATCAAAAGGCTAGCACTGTGGCACGATGCCTGTGGGAACATTTCCTTGTGCATTATGGTTTCCCTGAGCGGCTCCATAGTGACCAAGGGAGAGATTTTGAGTCGCATACAATCCGCGAACTGTGCTCCCTTCTAGGTATACGGAAAGTGAGAACCAGCCCGTATCACCCCAGAGGGAACCCGGTAGAGCGCTACAACCGAACTCTACTCAGTATGTTGGGTACATTAAAAGACAAAGAAAAGACCCACTGGCGTGACTACGTGAGACCCCTCACACACGCTTATAACTGTACAAAAAATGATGTCACAGGCTTCTCCCCGTACGAGCTGATGTTTGGAAGACAGGCACGACTGCCTGTAGATATTGCTTTTGGACTACCAGTTACCAACCAACAGACCCTCTCACATTCACACTATGTGAGAACCTTGAAAAGCCATCTAAAGGAAAGCTACGAGGTAGCTACCAAGAACTCTCGCAAAGTGGCTGAGAAAAACAAGAGAAGGTTTGACAAGGTTATTCGTGAGTCCACATTGGATGTTGGGGACCGGGTCTTAGTCCGCAATCTCCGTCTCAGAAGTAAACACAAACTGGCAGACCGTTGGGAGCCAACAGTGTATGTAGTCACCAAGAGAATGGGAGACTTGCCTGTGTATACATTGAAACCAGAGAAGGAAGGTGGTCCCCTGAGAACGCTCCATAGAGACCTTTTGCTCCCTTGTGGTTTCCTTTCACAGGCGGAAGAAGAGGAGCCTGAGCGTATCAGTAAGCCTCAGAGACCCCAAACTCGACAGAGTGTCACTCAAGCAGAGGCTAACAACTCGATCCAAGAGGATGGTGATAATGAAGTCTGTTATCAGTTTGAGCCATCACAAGAGGTAAAAGAGACACATTTCATCAAGATATATGACACACCAATACTGAAACCAAGCAAACACAATGAGGAACGTGGGAAACCTGGAAGAGAACTTGACAACCACTTACCTGAAACTGAAATACACTTACCTGAAATGCCCCCTGGAGCTCCACACTTACCTGAAAGTCCCTCCATGGAGAGGCTAAGTGATGGAGAGCCCAGCCCGGAACCACCTGAAAGAGAAACCGGAAGTGAATCAGATGAGTCGGATATCGAACATGGAGTCACAGCAAATGAGTCCCCTGGTGGAGAGAAAACTGACCCTGAGGTAGAAGACAGCCTCTTGAACCAGCCTCCATCCCTACCAGATAACACCTTGGCAGATGGGTCAGACCTACCTGGAATGAGCTCCATGCAGACAGGAAGTCAAACGGTGGCTGAAACAGAGATGAGAGACCAGGTCACTGAGCAACCAATAACTGTGACTCAAAGCAACAACTCAGAACTGTCTCAACCTCTGCGGAGGTCTGAGAGAACTCGTCAGCCATCAAAAAGACTTGATTATCCTCAGTTAGGGAATCCGTTAGTTTTAGTCGTTAAATCACTATTCCAGGGTTTAAGTGAAGCTTTTATTGATTCCCTGAATAATGACGGTAGGGATTATTGGTCCCAGAGTCAAGCTTTTGAAATGACCACTCCTATTGTAGAGTAGTGGAACATGCAGCGGGACGTGCATGAGAATTAGAAGGGGAGGGTGTAACCCAGTAGATAATTGGGTCTAATAATGTTGTTGTTGTTTACTTTAAAAATATTATTTAACCCTCCTTGGTTTATTATTCTTGTTAGTTACAGTATTTTTTACACACACACAGTCATTATTTGTTGCATTATATAATATAGATCCATGATAATAAGAGAAAGTAGTCCCACCTTCTTTTCGCGAGAGTTAGAGTGCGAGAGTGAGAGTGCGGAGTGAGAGCAGCAGTACGAGCAGAGAGATACAGAAGTGAAGTTAGTAAGTCGAGTAGAAACAGCGTTGTTAGTACGGTTATACACACAAAATAACCTTTGAGGTTCAACCTACCTGCAACGGAGAAGTGGTTGAAGGTCCGGGAGTCCGGAGACATCTCTACTTTTAGCAGCGTCTTGGTGAGTTGTTTCGAGCAACTAGCGCTAGCGCATGCTAACCGTAGTAGCCACGTGGTGAATCAAAACGTGAGGTGGCAGAAAACCTGTGCACACATGAACGTGACTTACCGGTACTGTTCAATGTATTTGTAAAGGGTAGTAGGAGTTAAAGTTGCATATTTTACTCTGATAATCCCATATGAAAATGACGTGCTGTTTATTTTGCTGCCGCCGCTCTCTCTGTGTGTGTGTGTGTGTGTGTGTGTGTGTGTGTGTGTGTGTGTGTGGTTGAATATGTTCATTAGCAACAGAGGAAAACCCTCTTAAGCTCTGAGTTTGATATTATGGTGTATGTAATTGTGTATTTTGCTAATTTACAGTTCATGATTCAATGGACGTGTGTGAAATGGTTAAGAATGGTTAAAGTTGTAATAATAACCATGTTAATGAGCTAAAATGATTTATGTTGATTAAAAATGTGTGTTTACTTAATACATACCTTGAGAAAAAAAGTAAAAGAAAAACTGCACAGTTGAGAATATAATTTAATCACTATTGTGTTCCAGTAGTGTGTTGAGATTTATGTATTGAATATGGCCATATGAGAAGTTTGATGATTTTGTGCAGTGACAGTCCTGTCTGTATACAGGCTGGGTTTTTTAGAACCTTCAGAAGAGAAGTGGATTCTTCCATTGAGGAAGATGGCGAGCTAGTGAGAACTCTCCTCACCAAGGAGCAGAGAGCCCATAGCTGAAGAGGACATCCAGCCTTTTTCACCTTACTGAGTGTGTCTGTGGTAGGACCACTACACACCCACCGACTACTGAAACCCCAGACTATTAGAACTCCCCCTGACTTGACAAAAACTATATTGACTTGAGCGCGCTGACGGACAAGAACATTAAAGGAACATTAAAGAACATTAAAGGAACATTTAAAGGAACCGTACGTTACCCTACGGACACTTTCAGTTAGTTTTCTCAAAAATAAGACTGTGAACAAGAACTGTGATATATTGCACTGAATTTTATTTTGTTTCATTTATTATTTTTCATCTAATGCAATACAGTAGATTTTGTCTTTATCATACCTCGTGGCTCTATTTATATATTGTCTGTCATTTCTTCAAACACAAAGCCCTCCTACCACGAACCTAGGTCCTGGTCCATTCACACAACCCTGTAGCACTCAGTGGGTTACAATAGCAACAACGGCGCAGTCTTAAAATTCACACTTCACACACACGTGACACAACGATCATTACTGTACACGCAAGCCTTTTCCCGCAGGTCGCCATAGCAGCAGAAGCGCTGCCCTCTGCTTCTGCTCCTCCGCGTGGGCCCTGTCTGTCTGCCTGCATGCGAGCCACACTTCATATGGCACGGCGCCAACTGGAAACGCTTTCATCTCACCATTATCAAAGAACAGCGTCTGGGATGGGGGGGGGCCATGAAAGAGAGTGATGCAAAAAAACGGCGTCCGTTGCCGACGGTGCCCCCTGTACCGCCGATGCCTCTGTGACGCCGACGCAGAGTCTGAATCGAATGAATCGTTTGACTTATTTTTCCGCATGACGTCGTCGATGTCGTCGAACAATAGCGACTCCGCGAATGACCCCGGAGGTGTATTCGGCGCCGGCGTCACGGTAACGACCTTGACGGCTGCGAAGGAAGCGCCGTTCTTAGAGACCGCTCTGATCTAACTATCCAAGGAGGAGCCGTCCTTTGATTTGTTTTTCCTCGACAACCGCTCACCTCAACGACTTCACACTCGGCGGGGGGGGGGGGGAACCGCCGAGGAGGCGCAGCGTCGAGTGTGAAGTCGTTTTCGGATGAGCGGGTTCTCGAAGAGAAGCTTGCGACAATCGGCCCGGTTCCGGACAGGCGGCGCGCCGGCGGGGGTGCGGCTGAGGACCCGAGGAGTGTGAAGTTGTTTTGGATGAGCGGTCCTCGAAGAGAAAGCTGCAAGCAGCGTTACCGGGAGGCCAGGCAATCAGCCCGTTGCGAACAGGCAGGTTTCTAACGCTTTGAACAGGTACTGCACAAATATTCATAATAATAATAATAATAATAATAATATAAAAGAAGAAGAAGGAGGAGGAGGAGGAGGAGGAGTAGAAGAAGAAGAAGAAGAAGAAGAAGAAGAAGAAGAAGAAGAAGAAGAAGAAGAAGAAGAAGAAGAAGAAGAAGAAGGAGGAGGAGGAGGAGGAGGAGGAGGAGGGGGGGGGAGGAGGAGGAGGAGGAGGAGGAGAAGAATTTAGAGAAGAAGCATTTATACAGCGCTTTGCAACACACCCAAAGTGCTTTACATAGTGAACCAGGTAATGTCAAGTAAACCAACCGTAGTGTGTGTGTGTGTGTGTGTGTGTGTGTGTGTGTGTGTGTGTGCGTGTCCCGGGACATTTAGGGACATTTAGGAGCTCATCCACGCCACTCTACCCTCGCTTACCCACATCGTCAGCGCCTTTGCCCCCAAGAACTCATTACGGACAAACCGCAATCACAACGCCTGGCCTCGCCCAGGGGAGCAGCCAGTCTGGTCGCACCCAGCTGCAGGTGGAAATTATCTGCCTGAGTGTGTGTGTGTGTGTGTGTGTGTGTGTGTGTGTTGGTGTGTGTATGTATATGTTTGTGGTGTGTGTGTATGTGTGTGTGTGTGTTTGCGGGAGAAGGCCACCGGCCAGTCAGTGCACACAGCGCAGTCACGGCGGCCTAGACAAGGTGCCGGCTGCTGATTGGACCGCGCGCGACGCTTGCAGATTGCCGGAGTCGCTTCATCTTCTCTATGGGTATTGTTACGGGGCACCCCTAGAGCGCAGGGCTGTCACTCACATCCCCCCCCCCATAACAAATACAATGGCTCTGTGTACATTCATAGACTTTTTTATATGTTGCACACAACCAGGAAAAAAATATATGCTTTGACTTGGACTCGTCGTGTGAGTCGACTTATATCTGCCGCTAGCTAAAATGTACGTGCGTGTGTGTGTGTGTGTGTCATGACTTCATCCTAAACTTTTCATTACGTATAATACTATCATCGCCATATCCCGAGTTTCCTGCCTGGGCTCAATAAAGCGGCATCTTATCTAATCTTATCCAACCCCCGATATAATATAATTCACTGAAATCAAAATATGTGCCTCGATTCTGTGTCCTAATCTTTCTAATGAAGTGTGTGGGCGATGTAAATGGTTTGCGTTTTCAGTCAGAGGGGATGGTAGGAGATCTCCGTGGCGTTCGGCTTTGCGTCGTCATCATCATCGCCGCGTCTTTCTCTGTCTGTGTGCCAGCAGCAGCGGTAGGAGGAGGAGGAGAGGGAGGGAGGGAGGGAGGGAGTGGCGGTATATTGACTTCCTCATACCAGCTCATCAACACAGACACAGAGCAACGAAGACATGTGCCTCACCGCGACGTCTTAATTAACACTCTCAATCATATCCGTTCGAGCACCGGCTGACACACACGCGAGCGCACACACACACACACACACACACACACACACACACACACACACACACACACACGTAGACACACACACACACACACACACACACACACCTAGACCTCTTCCTCCCCTTCTATTTTGATTCAAATGAGGCACGCGCTAAAAGGTCGTTAAAAGGCGCTCGTTCGCTCGGGCCGCCGCCGCTACGTCGCTTCTTCGCGTAACGGTTTTGTCGAGAGCGATCGCCGCCCGGCGTGACGGATGTCCGGCCCCCCGTGTGTTCTGATCTCGATTTTTTTTTTTTTTTCACGCTCTCGATTTTCATCCCCCAGAGTCAGCTGCTAAACCCCGGAGACGCTCGAAGACGACGACGACGTACCATAAAAGGAGCCGCTAGGTCTCAATCACTTTCCACTTAGGCGGCCTCCTGCGAGGCGTGGCTCGGGACCGGCGGCTGGATGTTATGGTATAGCTGTCAGTTTCCTGCCCCTGCGTGGGGGAGGTATGTCCTCCCTCCCCTCCCACTAAACCACCACTACTGTCTCATTCCCTGCCGTCCTCAATCACACGCCCCGTGATGGGTTCGACCAGGCGGAGGAGATGGATGGGACTTGATGGCGGTGGTGGTGGTGGTGGTGCGACCGGGGTGATCCGTAATCCCTGGGGGGAGTGGAAGGTAAAGACAGACGCCGTTACCGAGGCGGCCTGTTGTGTTTAGCTACCCGAGGCGATCAATAACGTTTAGGTTGAAGGTATAAAATGTGCGGCCGTCTCTCTCTCTCTCGCCATCTAGTATTTACCTGTAGGAAGGAACATTGGGGGCGAGTGATTTTGTCAAAGGAGGGAATTGCGTTTTTAGCCGGAAAAGTAGTAGTAGTAGTAAACTCCCTTCGCTTATTAGGTCTGGAAAGTCTGCAGTCGGTATAGCGGTTGACTTTGCAGCTGATTGGGGTTTGCTTCAGCCGGTCGGATGAGCTTTAGCTTCTTTTCAAAAGAATCGTATTTAGAAAGTCAACACCATTAGTGAATTCTTACCCACCCACCTTTTTTCATTAAAGTTAAAAGCCGCCCGCCCGCGTCTGGTTAGGATGGTTTCAGACGAATATCTTTGCAGGAAATTCGGGAAAAACCGGAGGTGAGTTTGCCAGAGATTCAAGGCTACGAGACGTAGCCCATAAGACAAACACATCCAGGAACGTATCATTTGTCCTTTCAAATTCTGCAACACCCTCCGATTTAAACATTTGCGAATGCTTTATTCAGCAACGTCCTACAGTACTAGCTCAAGAACACGGTGCTAAATGAGCCATGGTCGCTGCAGATGTCCCTCTTCTCCTGTCTTGCCCATCTCCTCACCTCTTGGTGTTGTATATGTCTGTTGATTCATTTGTTTAATGTAAAGAAACAAGAGTAAAGACACACATTGTTGTTGTTTTCTTCACCACAACGATCTGGTCAAGCAAGGAAACAAAGAGCAACTCAGCTTAATAATAAAGGCCAAGAAAGTTTCAATTGTAAAAAACAAAGTTGAAAGCGAGGGATCGATAATCTACGATCCGGGGCCAAGCGGTGCTTATTTACGACGAGGTTGCGGATAAGCTATTTGCGCTATTTGTGATTTAATTGTCAATAATTGCAGACCGTCTCCCAGGGCGCGTGACTTTTAGTGTATATACGGCCGGAGAGAAAGAAGAAGAAGCCTAATAAACGCCGGCTTTATGTACTGCGAAATTAAGTTCGGCTTATACTTTCTTTGTCGTTGTGCACCATTCCTTTCTGCCCTGCTTGTCGCGGTTAATCACAAAGGCGCTTTTTTTGGGGTTTCCTACGTTAATGCGTTATTTTAATGATACATTTACGCAGCTCGGGAAGGAAGGACGGTTAATATCGCGGTTCCTGTGGTCGTTACTGTTACGGATGGTGGCCCCGCCGAGCAATACCACATGTTTGCCCTTATCCTTGGCTCAGACGAATGCTTGGTCATACTTTAAAATCAAACCATGCCATCAAACTGATTGATTTCTTTCATTTCATTCATTTTCATTGGTTTTTAGTGCATTTGTTCACGAGCTGCAGGGGGGGGTTTGGCGTCCGTCTTTCTGCAGCATGTCTTGCTGCAGGGGCGAGTCGACTGCGAGCGGCGTGCCGCGACTTGATAATGGGTCATTTAGCGCCGGAGGTTTGTGCCGTCCGGGCCGAGGTGGTGGGGTCAACTCTCATTCTGTTTTTTCCCCAAACGGAGACAGAAATGAAGTGATTTCATTTCATTCAAATGTACTGAGGCCCGGCTGCTCCTCCTCCTCCTCCTCTGACCGATGGAGAGTCCATCGGTCAGATAACCAGCGGCAGCGGCTCGCCCCGGTACCGGGGGGGGGGGGGGTTGAGAAGAACGGATGCCTCGGTTACCATGACGACGATGCGCATTAACAGGACAAAACGCACGGGCGCTGCAAAAACACTCAATATATCACAATGTGTTGCGGAAAAAAGCGCAGCTCCACTCTGGTGGGTTTCTAAAATACGTTATTTATTGAGAAACTACAACAACAAAAAAAGAAAATCCGGTGAGCAAATCCCGGAGGTCTCTTTTTCACTTTATTGTATTAGTTTCTTTCTCTCTTTCTCTCTCTCTCTCTCTCTCTCTCTCTCTCTGTCTATCTGTCTCTATCTGTTGATACTGCGAGCTCTGATCCAGTATACATCACCTTTACGCTCTCTAAGAGCCTGAGTGTGTCGGTAAATCTCCGGTTCTTGATGTTGACCATTATGCGATGAATAATGCATGGCCATCGGTCGCCCATTCCAAAGGCAAAATGCTTTCTTTGGGTAAACGTTTGATTTTACCCAGTAGTAGTAGGATGTTGTTTTGACCCGTCTGGATTTGGGGATCGTTATTTGCGGCGACTTGTTTTCGGGATTGTTTATTTAGGTAACATTCAAACAACTGTGGTGGAGAAAATACTCGTCCAAAACACTTTGGAAGATAAGAGAAAGTGAGACAACTTTTTGTTTCTAATATAACTGATGTTAGCTGCTCCCATATGAATGGACGTACAAAAACGTTTAATTGATTGATTTAATCGATTTATTATACCCATTGGCTGCATATGTCAGCGCGTTGGGTATCTTGTAAAAGCGCTATATAAATGCAATTAATTATTATTATTATTATTATTACTATAGAGGTAAATATACTCGTCTCTTAACGGGGAATAAATGCATTGGGATGCATGAGTATGGCTCAAAGCAAAATCCATTTTATTAGGACACGTTTCAACACTAAAACACACACAGGCTGCGTTAAGACGGGTGAATCATACTTCTTCGTAGACAACTTAGGTACATTATGTAGCAATTACATTTAGGGCGTTTAGCGGACGCCTTTGTCCAAAGAAGTACATTTGTCTCTCAGTGTTAAGTTTCTAAGTGCACCATAATTGCTAGCTTTTGCTATCCTCTCTGTTACACGGCATAGATCGCTAAGATTGTGGTACTATTTAATTACCAGGGTGTGTGTAAGAGGTAAGCGGTTGGGGGGGTTAGGTAGAGGAGGGGAGGCCATGCAGAGTCCAGGGGAACAGCGGCGGGGAGCTCGCTCCACCCGCCGAGGCGCAACATAAACAGAGAAGAGTTACTGACTTCGCCGCGCGGCCTTCGCTTGCTCTTGGCGACGGCGGTACCAGCCGGCCGAGGCGGTTAGTCACACCGAGGTAGTTAGTGTGACCGACCGCTCGGAGGTATAGGTGCGGTGTGGGGGGGGGGGGGCCGTTCCATTGACAGCCTTGTATAAATGAACACTATGTCACGGTTCATTTGTACCACGCATCCGTCTTCGCGTTTTAAAGAGCGCCAGATGTCACCGAATTAGCGAGTCGCTTTCGGCGGCGACGTTTCGGCGGACTACGTTCAGTCACTGACGCAGCATAGCATACATGCTATGTCCGTCTATCGAGGACGTTTCGGCGCAAAATATGGACGGATGCCTCACATCACCCCAGTTAACGGGTTCACCCAGACTGTTGTTGTCGTCGTTGCGGCGGCATCAGCAACAACCGTATAAGTTTGTTTTCCCATCTGAACGCGGTCGTAAGCAGCTCTCTTACACCGGGCCTGCTGGAATGAGTTGTCCTTCATGGCTAATTCACCTCTCTGTGATAGCACCCTACACGCTGCTTACTCTGAGTAGTGCGTGTGTGTGTGTGTGTGTGAGTGGAAGTGGAAGTGGAAGTGTCCATGCATGGCTGAGTGTGTGTGTGTGTGTGTCTGCTGCATAAATAAGTGTGCGTACGTGATTGGAAGTGAGAGTGCATTTTGTGCAAGTGGGTGTTTGTAACCGTGTGTGTGTGTGTGTGTGTGTGTGTGTGTTTATGTGTGAAATCGTGCATGTGAGCATGCCTTTATGAATGTATGTGCGTTTGTCTATGCATGTATGTGTGTGTATCCATGAATCTGCTTGTGTTTATGAATGTGTGCTAATGCAAATGTGTGTGTGTGTGTGTGTTTGTGTGAATGCGTACGCGTGTGTGTGTGTGTGCATGTGTGTTTCTGAATGCCTATGCGCGTGTTTCCTATGAGTCGGTCTCGGTAATGTCTCCCTCTCTGCCGCGGCCCACTGCCACCGCGGAAACATTCACGACCCACGCGCTGCACCCAAACCCGCATGTGTGTCCAGCATCCATAGATTTAAGGGGGCTGAGCAGATGCCAAAATGGGGATTACTACTACTTCTAGTCTGACCACCAGGACCATTCTGGATGCTGGACTCCTGCCACCGGGGCGCTGGTGTATTAGCGTTTATTAGGTGGTGAGTTTTAGGAATTAGAGGAGTGTTTGTTTGAGGGCCATCGGGGTAAGAGGCAGACTGGCAATGCAGTGAAGTTTGCTAATAGACCGAGTTTTCATGTTTCAAGTGGACTTCCAATAGCCGAAAAACCGAAATATTTTTGCAGTGTGTGATGTTTCCCCCCAGGGGGGATATTGAGTTGGTTTAGACATTTTGAAAGGAACATCGACTCTGAGCCATTCGTCTTTCTATTTACATCAGATGTATTTATTCCTTCTGGTTCCTCTGGTCGAGGTTTAACCTCGGTGGAAAGCTGAGGATACTTACTCACATTACCACCTGATATTATTTCCTTCTATATTTAATGCATTCTGGCTCGAGTGTGTGACCGTCCATCTCAACTAATTCAAAGGTATTCAGCACATGATGGTGTAAATGACGTAATGGTGTAAATGAAAAAAACATCCGAAGCGATTTACACACCAGCCATGATGTATTTTGCATGTACGGTGATGATGGCACAACAAGTCAACATGTTTGATGGCGGTGTGTGGCCTGAATTAATTCATCTTAAATGCAACGCCTTGTGTATCTACGTTTTTTATTGATATTGTTATTTACACTGTAAGTAACATACACTAATATGTATCACTCGAATATTCCCCTTTTTATCTGTCTGTTACCTATATCATGGGGGGGGGGGGGTGCCTGCCTACTATGAATATTATAGTGAATTAACATTGAAAAAACACCTGCCAGGCACAGGATAGATTTCCTTGTGATTCATTGTAATTATCATAATACCAGTGTGTGTGTGTGTGTGTGTGTTTCTTTATAGGGTGCTTGCATATGGAATAATGACCAGGGCAGATCTGTAACATCCGTGTCGGAGATGGAGATGAATGTAGGTTGATTGGAGGCTGTGATTGAAAGTGGTGGTTCCTCACCGCAGACAGGAGTGGAAATTACAATGCCGGTGTCTGCTGCCTACACATTTATATCAATCACAAGCCACCGCTGCACTGAAAATGGAGATTTTCACATTCGTTGCAACAGGCACCACCCGGTTATTGGTAAAAAAAAACTTACAATAATCAAGGGCCAGCCAGCGGAGATTGCAGTTTCGTATGGAGAAATATATTGCGTCAGTGGAGAAGGAGGACGAAAAAAAGGTTAGGATTATCTGAGCGGTGAGCTGCACCGTGATTTGAAAACATGTAGCTTTGTGCGCAATTTGATGAAACCATCAGGTTGAAATGAAAATGGGAAAGGGAACTAGTCATTTGTTGAGGTAATTCCAACGATGGAGATAATAAAAAAAAGACTCATTTTGTGAGTCAGAGCAAATTGAATTAACAATTTCAGGTCTAGCCTATCTAAGTTAATAGATAGGTTAGGTATTTTACCATAACGGTAGGATGTCCTAAAAGGCTTAATGTGAAAACAGCTCACATTCTTACGTCTAGATCATGCTAAGTCATATATTTTACATACAAAACATTATTACCGACTGCTTTTTCTGCTGGGGGGGGGGGGGGCACACTAGCCACGACATGATAGACATGGGACTCCCTTGCAACTCCTTAATAATACAGTGACACTTTAAGTTTACACAATAAGAGTACATGCAGAAATAAGCATTAACTGTTCATTAACGGTTAACTATGACTTTACTTATGGCGTTCATGTTACCTAAGGCAAGATGCTCCCCTTGCACACGTTGTCACACACACACACACACATACACAGCAGAATTGAAGCTCTAAGGAGTGAGACATTAAAACTGAAAATACATTTTCCTTTAAATAGGAAGCGCTCACGCCTGGGACACACGCAGCAGCTCATATGTGTGATGCTGTCCACACAGACAGCGTCATCAACAGCGCAGTTCCACTGTCTATTTTGCCGAGTACCTCACGTTTATAGAGCACGTCTTTATAAACTATTAAATAATGTACAAATGGATACCTTAGTTAACATGAACACCATTAGTAAGTGATTAGGCACATTAGTTAACTGTTAGTTAATGCTTATTACTCTATTAACTAATGCTTATTACTGCATTAACTAATGTTAAATAATGTTAGACTGTCTCCTCCTTTTGCTCTTCAGTGGTCAACACGTGTGTATTCAATGGGTTTTACAGGGTCCTAAATTACATTTTGTTATTACATTTCCATTAAATTTTGATTAAAAAAAGAAGTATTATTCTGTTCAAAAATACCATATGATGAGTGTGCTGAATTGATGGCACTATCAATTGAACAAGTTCAATTTGCCTAAACACATCATCATCATCATCATCATCATCATCATCATCATCGTCATCGTCATCGTCATCATCATCCTCACCCCTATACCACCATGGAATCCATTCAGAGCAGAGGCTGCCCGGTGCTCCGTCTCCACCATGGAGCTCATAGCGGAGGATGATGAAGCCATCCATCAGCCCGGGACAGCATCATCTGCAGGGGGGGGACAAACGAGAACCGGAGGTGGAGCCGGCCGATTGGACGTCTCCCGGTAGAATATGTATACGCCACGCACCGAGGAGATGCATCACGGACATGGACATGGCGGTTTTCTAATTTGACTTCCTGGTTGTTTTTCTTCGGCAACCCCTTTTGTCTTGTTTAGGACGTTTCCAAGGTTACGGAGGATTTCAGCGTTGGTCAAATGCACGCGTACGGGTGCTTGTACACACACACTTTAATTTAGCCCGGGTCGGCTAGCTGGGCCTCACATGTTGTTTTTTGAATCCGAACACGCATGACTTTGGTAGGATGAACCCGCGTGAACATGTGAAGAACATGCTAACTCCCCACACACACATGCATCCATTCACGCATGCATACACACAGACATGCAGGCACAAATAGACACACACACACACACACACGCACACACAGGACAATCACTACCCTCATTTCAGGAGTATTGACAAGGTCGCAGCTTACATCATCTGGCAAAGGGAATAAACGCCTTCCCATCAAGGCTGTCTCGGCGGGAACGCAGGAGCACACTCCTAATGAACTCAGAGAACGGTGCGTTACTTTAATATCAGAAGACACTGAGCCCTCCTGGGAAGGCCATGTAGGCCTCGTAAAGATGAGACGAGACGAGATGACAAAACCAACCGCCGTCCTCCGGGACTCCGGCTCCAGAGAAGATCTTCAGCTCTGCTCTTTATTTGCTTGTATAATATATTACAGGTACATATATATAATAAACCGGTATTACACATTTGCATAGATATTCGATTGTATATATAACGCTTTAATATATAATATCTACATTGCTTCATTTTTTTATTATTGTGTTACGCTAACGAGGAGGAAAAAAAGGAAGTATTTGTTTCACGTGTTTCAGAATGGAGATTTATTTTCTACACGTATGTAATTGAATGGTCTTTTGTTCTTCTTCATTGCATTGTTTTGTACACTCGAGTGGTTACCATGGCCATATTGTTCGGTCTTTATCTTTTCATGAATACATATAATAAAATAATGCTAATTTAGATGGTTAATTTAGATGAGAAAGATGTGCTAATTAATGTCGAGTGCCCCCTAGCCTATTGCGTGCCTGTCCCATGGTGGGACTAAAAATCTTTCATTTCCATGCATGTCTTTGAGGCTATTGTGGTCGGTTACACTTTTAAAGGCTAACAGCATAATAATGACTTTATTAATTTAGGAGGGTTGCGCTAAGCCGATAAGATGTCTTCTTTCATGGGATTCCCAAGCTGCCATCAATAATTCTGCTATTCTAGTGGGAGAAGTGATTTAAAGCCCATTTCACACTGCTTCAAAAAGGCATAGATGACCGGGCATCCCCAAAGCCAGACGCCATATCTTGTTCAAAGACATCACGCGCATTCACAACAACCATGAAAAATAGTCTGTCTTATTTGTGGGAGTTTGAGAAAGACTGGCTGTCCATCACTCACGCTCTCCCTCTCTCCCCTCGCGATAAACAGAAAGGCAAAAGGGAAGACGGAGCCAGCCTAACCCCCGGCCGGCACATTAATGACAAAATTGAGTCACTTTGGATACTAATGTTTGCTAAATGACTAAATAGGAAACAGATGGATTGGCTATAGTCAAGATTTTGTACTACAAAAAACTATTGGCATTTCAATGGAAGCAAAAGGAATATGAGCTGCCAAATCAAAATCCCCCTTGTAGTCCCAAACCACCAAGCCGACTGGTCAGGGACATCATTAGGAACCTGATGTCTCTCCGTGGCGCGCTGGTTGTTGACGATCGACACAAAAGTCAGCTTACTAAATTCCCATTAGCTTTGTCTAACCATTAATTACCCAGGCTAACATGCCACTGTGCCGCTAACATCTCCCTGAGCTAGACAATCAGAGCCTCCCTATCGTCCCTGCAGGAAGCATCAAGCACCATGTTCCCAACACACAGTCACACATGAAGCCGCATGAAACGTTTTCTGATTTGATAGAAAGTAAAAACACGATATGAACACGATACTGTAGGTATCAAGTTCACGAGATAGCTCTACGCACAGTTGCATGTGATCCACTTTTGCACTGTTTACTGTAAAAGTTAGGGGGGTGGGGGGCAGGAAAATAATGGTAAAGATACAGGGTTAGATCCCCAACGCGTCGGATGAAAACAACTCCAACATGACTTAATGGTATAGCGGTAGAAGTAGCAGTTGTAGCGTGAAATTTTAAATACAATTTGTTAGGAGGACACACTTCTTCCCCTTTCCGGGTGATTCTCATCTTACCGAAACCGCTCTCCTTGCTGTCTTCCTCTCAGCACTCTCATCTGTCATTGGTCTGCCTATTCTGTGATTTTGCTTAAGACAACAAATCCACTGTCTTGTCAATTTCTCTCTCTCTCTCTCTGAATATCCCATTTCAGGGTCTCTCTCAGTACATCCTATGTTCATCTTTCTTGACTAAATGTTCACAGGTCACATGAGGTTCATCATGAGGTTCATAGGTGTACCTCAGGGCTCTGTGCTAGAGCCCCTGTTGTGCCATTGTGCAACCACAACTCTGCTTTGTAATCTGTGTTGCATGTGAATGACGATTC
The DNA here is from genome assembly GCA_027122695.1 of Merluccius productus. Classification (NCBI taxonomy): domain Eukaryota; kingdom Metazoa; phylum Chordata; class Actinopteri; order Gadiformes; family Merlucciidae; genus Merluccius; species Merluccius productus. Next base: position 15,691,149 of record JAOPJI010000135.1, read on the forward strand.
CTGCTTAAACACACACACACACACACACACGAAGCAAGGGGTGAATTTCAATCTTGATAGAATTGAGCAGGTGTCTTCCTGAAAAAACACCCCCACACCTTTCCATTGCTTTCACAAATTAACCACATCCGACGATTGCCAAGAACATTCGCCAGAACCTTGAAACCATCAGTTATCCCTCTCTGCCAACATGGCTACAGGTGCTCATATCCATATCCAGGAACTGTTTTCCCCCCATGTCGTCTGCAACTTTCTTTTGGCGGAGCTTCACTGGTTTTACATACCTTGCTCGTTTCAAACCAAAGGACACTGCTGCTTGGCTATAGGGCGGTACACAGCACATACAAAAAAGACGCTAGTCCATCAGGTTTCATTGTTTGCCAAGAAACTTCAGGTGAACCTTGAAAAATCAGTTGTCCTTCTCGTCTGAATTTCAAGGCCCCACCTGGACCTTGAAGACTAAAGACTGCGATTCTCCTTTGACAGAGTTACCACCCTCTGCAATCACGCCGCGGCAGGGGATCCAGCATGCTGCTTCATGAGTTATAGTCCACATATCAAAATGTCACCGTCATCCAAGCTCTCCACCGGTTTTGTGTCCCTTCTATTTTAAAATCAAAAATGTGCCTGTGCTTCTTGGCTATAGGGCAGTACATCGAACTGCCCATGCTTTACTGTGCAATTAGTCAGGCTTTTAACTTTTGACTTCACACTGCTGCTCCTCCACCTCGGCAACCGCGGGCTCAGAGGTAGCACATTGAAATCACAACTCCTGGTAATTCCTGGTGCAGTAATGGTGAAATGTAATCTCCTTCCTTCTCAAACGGGAGTGTCATGTCTTTGAAAGAGACTGTTGACCCATTTTCTCGGGTCACACCTGGACTCGTCTACCTGTGATACGGTTGACCCTCTCTAGACTCATAAAAGACCAATACAAAAATCAATTATTTGTCATTCCACCTATGTAACCTGCCTTTTGTTGAGGGCTTTGTTCAAGGGAGACTGAGTGAGTGGTTTGAACAACTAATGGAATATAATATTAAAAGAGAAATGAAAAAAAGCTTCAATTTGGCTGTGAGCAGGGGATGGCTTCATGTAATACAAAGCTTTCTTCCTTTATTTGGTCATGTTATGAATGCAACATAATCCTGGAAGGGAAGAAAATATTAAGTGACTCACTACTTTATCCTGATGTGACTTTTTAAAAAATGTAAAAAGGAGTTATTTTCATATGCATCAGTCTCCAGGAAATGAGAGAATGAAGCTAATTATTAATGACACCTTTGGTAAAAATGTAATTCCTTAAATTATGTGCCGTAATGATGAATTCACTGAGGGAAAACATACAAGAACGCATATGCAATCTGTGTTACGGGAAGATTTAGAGGGCGAGGAAAAAAAAGGTCTTCATTTTCTCAGAAGGTAGGGAACTGTCCATCATTAGCAAACATTGACCTGGTGCGTTAATTGAATGACCTTATGAATAAATCATCTAAGCCCGTTGGCGTACTCCGGTCAACGTCCCGGTGTAATAGACCGCAGCTGCTACCTGCGCAGTCTCACCGACACTTTATTATTATATGTAGCGGTACGCTTGTCTTCGGTGGAAATCTGTTATGCTGTATGAAACACTAATGTGCGTTGACTGCAGTCTGTGTATGAACGCCATGTTGACTACTGCTGCGTGCTGTGAGTCCATTTAGACTCTCCCCTGTGTTTTTTGTCCTGCGGTGGTACAACCCAGCCCTGTACTACAACCTTCACTTACTTGATCCTACACGTACGGTCAAAGACTGTACCAATTGCACTTGAAATTCGTTAATTAAAAGTAAAACGTTATTTAATGCACGTTCAAGATTAGGAAACCTGTAATTATAATTAGGAGCCTGGTCATAATAACATACTGTACAATAATATAACACTTTTCCTTTTAACCCCCCCCCCCCCCACCCCCCCCCCCCCTCCCCCCCCCTTCCCCCCCCCTCGCCCCCGCCGCTTTTTTCGTCCCATGTTCCCTCGCCTTCCAGGATGGAATGGGTCGAGGACCGTACGCGG
>JAOPJI010000135.1:15693303-15705546 GCA_027122695.1 Merluccius productus
AAAGTTTCTGAGTGCGTATATAAAAGCCACACCACAGTTAATGCCCCGGAGGCATCATCGATTAGGATGCCGTGACATTAAGTCAAAATTATGTCGATTCTGGACTGACTGGAAACTGGATTGGACACGTTTGCAGCGCAAAAGGACTCTTGGATGAACAGAAAAGTTTGACAGCTACCGCGAGTACCGAGCTGAACAATAGACCGCTGGCACGCGGCGGAGCCTCGCCAGGCCTTTCGTTGGAAGCGCTCACTGCGCACTGCTTTTGCCAAAGTTTGTGAGCAAGTTAAGAAGTGGAAATGGAAAGCGATATTGATCAAGTTGTGGACCCAGAAATGAAATTGTTGCAAACGATTAAATCGCGCAGAGGAAGGCTCGGCGCAGCGACAAGAAAAAAGAATGAAGTGCTACATATGATGAAAACAAATGAAGACAAAGAAAATGTGAGTAAACATGTGGACACATTCAATGAACTATTAAAAAACTTTATGGATTTGCAAGTGGATGTTCAATCATTGTTAGAGGCTGATGAAAGAGAAGCTGATCATGCTTATTGGTACGAGCCAAAGTTAATTGAATTCAAAGAATTCCTAACAACCGTTGGCTCATGGATGTGTGAGGATGATGATGGGGAAGAAGATAAAGTGGATGACATAAATGCCTTAACTGATCAAGTTGATGTTGATGATAGTGAAGAACAAGCATACGGTGAGATTGGCCGTAGCGCATCACAAGTGTCGTCATGCGCCAGCGGCTCCAAATCATTAACAACTGCCTGCGCAGAAGCCGATGCTGAGCGCGCTGCTCTGAGCGCAAAAGTCAAAACGCTGGAACAAAAGCATGTATTGGATATGGAGGAGGCAAAGATAAAGGCCAAGCAAGAAACGCTTGCATTAACAGCTGAACTGGCAGCCGCAGAAGCCAAAGCAAAAGTACTACGGCAAGCCGAAGCTGGCTCCGTCAGTTCGAAAGCAAGCAGCCGCACAAGTCAACATCGCTCTGCTTTACCTCAACTCCCCCCTACTAAAATGCAAATTCCCCAACAGCATTCATTTAAATCTGAACCAATCATTGCCCAAATTGACAGCCATATTAATCAAAGAACAAGTAGCACAGATGTTGTAGACGTACTAAAAAGGCAAAATGACATAACTGAAATATTAATAAAACATCAGAAAGCCTCCCTCCTGCCTGTTAGAGAAATTCCCAGCTTCGATGGTGACCCTCTGCAATTCCATGCCTTCATTAGAGCCTTTGAGCAAGGCATAGAAAATAAAACAGACAATATGCAAGATAGACTCTATTACCTTGAGCAGTATACTGTGGGGCAGCCAAGACAAATAGTCAGCAGCTGTCAGCATATGGATGTGGAAAGTGGATATAAGGAAGCAAGAAAGCAGCTTGAGTGGCACTTTGGAAATAAGATGAAGATCACCATGGCATTCATGAGCAAAACATTAAACTGGACAGCTATAAAAGCAGAAGATGGCCCTGCATTAAGAGCATATTCAATATTTCTCCGAAGCTGCTACAACACCTTGTCAGGAATTGACTATGTGGAGGAACTGGAAAATGCAGCAAATTTAAGGATAATTGTGTCAAAGTTGCCCTTTAAGCTGCGTGACAACTGGAGAACAGTCGTCTGTGATGTTCAAGAAAGGCAATGCAGACGCCCAAAGTTTAAGGATCTCCTCCAATTCATTGAGAAGAAAACTCGTGCTCTGCTGGATCCCATGTTCGGTGAAATAAATATGCCAGTGGAAATTAGAGCCAAAAGCAAGGTGCCACAAAAGTCCAGCAGGGGGAGCAGTTTTGCCACCACTGTCACCCCTGTCCTAGAAAATGCAAAAAACAAGATGGAAGTGGAGCATAAACAAATAACAAGAAGTGCCATTAAAATACCCTGCTTGTTCTGTAACAAAGACCACTCAATGGAAACATGTATGTTGTTTAAAGGCAAACCCAACAAAGAAAAGGTGGAAATCATGAGGGCCATTGGATTGTGCTTTGGATGCTTGGAAAAAGGACACATGAGCAAGTACTGTAAAAATCGTATGACATGTAAAACCTGCCACAAGACCCATCCAACCATCTTGCACATAGAAACAAAAGACAGTCAAAGAGAGCAACCAGCTAGGATGCAACTCAAAGAAGCATCCATGTCCAGTGCCTTGGTTTCCCTGAACGCTGGTAGCCACACTGGGGCCGGCATAAAAGTAAGTGCACTCTCAATAATCCCAGTTAAAGTGAAATTGGAAAAGGGAACAAAAACTGTGCAAACATATGCCTTTTTGGATGGAGGAAGCACAGCAACATTCTGCACAGAGGAGCTGATGCAACAGCTAAATGCTAATGGAAGGAAGCAGGACATATTGCTCAGGACAATGGGTCAAGAGAAGCTAGTGTCTAGCCACAAAATATCTGGATTGGAAGTTGCTGCTTTGAAGGGAAATGAATACCTTAAACTGCCTGATGTCTACACACACAAATCCATCCCAGTCACCCAAGAAAATATACCCAAAAATGAGGATATTAGAAAATGGCCTTACCTGAATGAAGTTGACTTGACACCCATTAATGCCAGCATTGGGCTGCTTATAGGTGTCAATGCCCCAAAGGCCATGGAGCCATGGAGAGTGATTAATAGTGAGGGTATTGGGCCCTACGCTGTGAAGACTCAACTTGGGTGGGTTGTCAATGGCCCACTCAACTTGACTGGCGATGGAAATGTAGGTACAGTACAGGTTAATCGCATATCTGTTGAAGATCTGTTGGTCCAGCAGTATAACCAAGATTTTGTTGAGCAGCACTATGAGGGCAAAAAAGTGATGTCTGTGGAAGACCAAAAGTTTATTGACAAAGTGTCAAGCTCAGCAGTGCTGGAAAATGGCCATTACAGCTTAAAGCTCCCCTTTCGTAATGATAAGGTCAATCTTCCAAACAACAAAGTTGTAGCCCAGCAAAGAGCACAGCACCTGTTAAAGAAGTTCAAAAGAGATCCAAAGTTCTTTAATGAATACAACGAGTTCATGAAGGATGTTGTAGCAAAAGGATTTGCAGAAGTCATACCAAAAGAGCAATTGGAACATAAAAATGGAAAAGCTTGGTTTATTCCACACCACGGAGTCTACCACCCACGCAAAAAGACTTTGCGTGTGGTGTTCGATTGTGCATCAGTGTACGGTGAAACGTCTCTAAACAAAGAGCTGCTGCAAGGCCCTGACTTAACAAATTCACTTGTAGGTGTATTGCTTCGTTTCCGCCAGGGCCCCATAGCTATTATGACTGACATTGAGGGAATGTTCCACCAGGTGAGAGTGGCAAAAGAAGACCTAAACTATCTGCGCTTTCTCTGGTGGCCTGATGGGGATGTCACACAAGAGCTGGTGGAGCACAGGATGAAAGTGCACATATTTGGAGCTGTCTCTTCCCCAAGCTGCGCCACATTTGCCCTGTTGAAAACAGCTGATGACAACCAGAATGATTATGCAGCTGAGATTGTAAACACCATCCGGCAGAACTTTTATGTTGATGACTGCTTAAAAGCTGTAAATACTGTGGAGCAAGCAATATATCTCTATGAGAACCTCACACACCTGTGCGCCAAAGGAGGATTCCGGCTCAATAAATGGGTGAGCAACCATCGCTCCGTCCTGGCAGCCATCCCTGAAGATCAGAGAGCTAAAGGAGTTAAAACCCTGGACCTGGACAAAGACCAGCTTCCTATGGAAAGGGCGCTTGGTGCTCAATGGAATGTGGAACAGGACACCTTTACGTTCAGTATAGAGGTAAAACCCCACTCAGTGTCCAGACGAGGTATTCTGTCCATAGTAAGCTCAATTTATGACCCGCTTGGCTTCCTCGCACCAGTTATTCTCCCTGCAAGACAAATCTTGCAGGGGTTGTGCAAAACAAAGCTGGGTTGGGATGACCAAATCCCGCAAGAAATGGCTCAAGTGTGGCAAAAGTGGCTCAATAGCCTAACTTTACTGGATGCATTCAAGATCGCCAGAAGCTTTGCACCCAAAGACTTTGGAGAGATAACAGCAGCACAGTTGCATCATTTCTGTGATGCCAGTGAAAGGGGGTATGGCTCAGTATCTTACCTCCGGCTGACGAACACCAGGAGAGAGGTGAGCATTGCTTTCGTCATGGGAAAGGCCAGAGTAGCGCCACTTAAGCAAACAACCATACCCAGGCTGGAACTCGGAGCTGCAGTCTTAGCTGTACGCATCAACAAGATGCTAAAAACAGAGCTAGAAATCAACATGGAAGAGCCTGTTTTCTGGTCCGACAGCATGACAGTTCTTCAGTACATTGCCAGTAACACCAAAAGATTCAAAACATACGTAGCAAATCGTGTTTCAATCATTCGAGAGCTGTCTAAAGTGACACAATGGCGGCACATAAGTTCCAAGCTAAACCCAGCAGATGTGGCATCACGTGGCTTGCAGGCTGATGTATTCCTGCAGTCTAAGTTGTGGATCAATGGCCCATGCTTTCTCTCCAAACCTCAATCACAATGGCCAGGAGCAATGCAAATGGATGGATTTCTTGACGATGACCCTGAGGTCAAAGGTGAGATGTCTGCCTGTGCCGTAGTGCTGAAAGACAGTGAATGTCCCACAAGTAAGTTTCTAAACTACTTTTCCAAGTGGACAGACCTAATGAGAGCCGTAGCATGGATCCTGAAGATAAAAGAGCTACTTCTTCAGCTGCGAGGACAAAGAATGAGCTCAACCCAAGGTCAAGCTAAACAGAAACACAGACTGAAGCAGCAAGTAAACGCAAACATGCCCAGACTGTCAGTGAGTGATTTGGAGAAAGCGGAAAAAGCCATTGTCTGTTTCGTACAGAGGCAGTCTTATCCAGATGAAATCGAAGCCTTAACTAAAGGCACTTTGAAGAAAGCTAGCCATCTGTACAAGCTGGACCCTGTGCTAGTGGATGGAATCCTGAGAGTTGGTGGTAGGTTAAGCAGGTCTGCACTCCCCGAAGAAGCAAAACATCCAATGATTCTTCCCAAAAGCAGCCAAATCGCCACTCTAATTCTGCGTCACATCCATCATAAAGTTGGTCATGGGGGCAGAAATCACATGCTGTCAACTCTCCGGCGCCGCTTCTGGATACCACATGCCAACTCTGCCGCCAGAACAGTCATTGGAGAATGTACGACCTGCAAAAGACAGCGACAGCAACCTGGTGAGCAAAAAATGTCAGACCTTCCTGCGGACAGAATAATTGCAGATCTGCCTCCATTCACAGACGTTGGGATAGATTACTTCGGCCCAATGGAGGTGAAAAGGGGAAGAAACACTGTGAAGAGGTATGGCGTCATATTCACCTGCTTAACATCACGTGCAGTCCATCTAGAAGTGGCCCATACACTCGACACAGATTCGTGCATAAACGCCATCAGGAGATTTGTCTGCCGCAGAGGTCAAGTAAGAAAAATAAGGTCGGATAATGGAACCAACTTTGTCAGTTCGAACCGGGAGTTGAAAAGTGCTGTCCGAGACTTAAACCAAAACAAGCTGCACCATTCCCTCTCACAGGATGGAATAAAGTGGATCTTTAACCCGCCGTATGGAGCACATCATGGAGGAGTCTGGGAGCGGCTGATACAGCAGGTTAAAAGGGTGCTTTGCACAGTGATAAGGCAGCAAGTGCTGGACGACGAGGCCCTACATACTGCATTGTGTGAAGTGGAGGCTGTCTTAAATGACCGTCCAATCACCCCATCTAGTGGCGACCTAAATGACCTGGAGGCCCTAACCCCAAACCACCTCTTGCAGCTCAAAGCAAAGCCACTTTTTCCACCTGGCTTGTTTAACAAAAATGATCAGTACGCTCGCAGGCGTTGGAGGCAGGTCCAGTACATTGCTGACCTGTTCTGGAAGAGGTGGGTGAAAGAATACCTCCCACTAATGCAAGCACGTCAAAAATGGAACAGAGCAAAGAAAAGCTTTGCAGTTGGAGATCTTGTGCTCGTCATGGACGAATCAGCACCCAGAAATTCGTGGCCATTGGGGCGAATCATAGAAACCATGACCGACTCCAAGGGATTCGTTCGTCGTGTCCGGCTGAAGACTCAAACCACAGAGCTGGAACGACCCATCACCAAGCTGTGCCTTCTTTTGGAGGGGGCTGCAGCTTAACCATCGACACTTAGACTGATGGATACACCCAAAGGCGCTTGCAGACACTACATTTTTCATAACGCACATATCCACCTTGCATTAAACCTTCTCCCCTTTTTGAATTTTGGCCCTTGCATACACCACCGTCCCTTTTTTTTGCCTTTTGAAGAAAGAAGACTCTAATTTTGCCTTTTTTAATGGCTATATATTTTTCCCTTTTTGGTTTTGTAATTAGTTGCTTGGCAATAATTAGGGGCCGGAATGTTACAGCCATTCTTTAGTTAAACAAGTATATTAATTGTTGACTGTGTATTTGTTTATGTTTAATGATAATTGAATAATTAGCCAAGGGGGCGTGGTTCGTGCCACCTATGTATTGCATGGTAGAATGGCAGCTGGTGAGTCCAGCCAAGTCACAACCTGGAGTAGAAGCTGTGGTTACACATAATTTTGACCACTCTGATTTCAAAGTTTGTTTACCAGCAACTTAAGCTTTTCGTTTAGTCTAGCATTTATTTGTTATATTGAAACCTTTTTTGCTCAATTTTGGAAACCCTTTTGTTCGTAAATAAATACTTTTTGGATGGAAGAAATCAAAGTTTCTGAGTGCGTATATAAAAGCCACACCACAGTTAATGCCCCGGAGGCATCATCGATTAGGATGCCGTGACACAGACAGACAGATAAGGTGAAATAATGTCTGATGTCATGTTAATTTGAAAGCTGACTTGCTTAGGTGAATGTAAGCATCTTAAAATAAAGTATAGGATAACTGACATCATTGCCCTTTAATTAGCGGTACATGCTAACGAAGGATGATGACATTAAAGGTGTTATTGATGACATTTAAGGTGATATTGTTGATGTTCACCACTAGATGCCCCCCCCCATTGCATCACAACAAGCCACGCCCCTCAGGTGTCCCCAGGTCGTTGCACAACATGCATATTTCACGGTTCAGTGGCGTGAGACTCAGACAGACTCAGTCATGTGAAGTGATGAATCTTTCATGGTAGAGTAATGAGTTCATTTAGCAACATGTAGCTCTGCATTAGCATAGATTTAGGTTACTAAAGAGTAAAGCCGGCGCTTATCAAACTCAGACGTTTTCCACATTAGGCAACGACAGAGAGACACCATGTGATCCAACCTCGTTCTGCTATTGGCTCACAACCTCATTAGAAGTGGGAACCAATAGACACAGATACATAAAACATTCATTTTTAGCCCGGCAACATTTCTTTAATAAATGATTCATAAATCATATATCTTTATTTAGTTTTTAGGAAAAGCGATACTTTTATTCCACACCTTTCTAGCAGCGCTGTGGATGTATTGTTATGTTTGTGTTATTCGTCTACATATAAATGTTATCAGCAGGACCTTTAATGGTGGAGGTGAATAAATGTGTTTGGATGGTTTTCTGGTTTTCTGCGGTTTGTTTTCTCTGGTTTTCTGTGTTTCCAATGGAGGCCATCATGCCTTCAAGCAGCTTTGACTGAGGAAATGTTTTTTTCTACCTCTGGTAGGTTGAGGCTGGTGGGAAAAAATACATTGTACTTAGCGATAAACATCAGGGCAATGTTGTCCACGGTGGATTTGGTTAAGCCAGATGTTAACCCTCCATCGCTACAGGTTTTTCAGGGGAATAGGAAAAAGACTATATATAATCTATAGAAAATACCACTTGTAATGCTACTGATAATAATAATTATGATAACACTAATCATAATGTAATAATAAAAATAATAGTCAACTGACACACTCTTTCATTTATATTCATCATGAAACTCCAATCAAATGGTCTAGACAGATTCATATCAAGTCATTTCGAGAACAAACTAGCCAATGAATGAATATTATTATTTTGTATTACTGCGTTATTATTATTATTATTATTATTATTATTATTATTATTATTATTATTATTATTATTATTATTATTATTATTATTATTATATTGTTGCTAACCCTATATTATTATTATATATAAAATAATACGAAAAGGACACTTACTTGGCAAAATACTGACACACAGAAGCAATTTAAGTGAAGTCTGAACTCTCCATAGTTTCATCTTGTTATGTTGACTTTAAAACTATTTGAACCAGGTTCATGAAAAAAATAAAATAAAATAAAAATAAAAGATGTGATATGATTATAGTATCTCCAATATGAGTGCTGCTGACAGGTCCATCTCTGGGGAGAGCTTGGTGGTGAAGTAGGGCAGGCGGGGCAGAGGGGCCAGATGCTGACGTTAAGAGACACGTAATACCCTTAATGGCGGAGCCGTCACAAGCCACACAGTATAAAAAAATAAAAATAAAGAAGTGTTTCCTTTTGTAACGAGACACTTTTTTATTTTTTTTATTTTTTACATTTGACCACGTTAACATTTGGCCGTTTGAGGACCCCTGCAGGCGAGTTACATTATAGTGACTTACGGGATGCGGAGGAGACGTGACGTCATCTCACACGTGTCGTCCCGTTGCCATCCTCACGCTCCGATTCGCTGTCCTGTCCTCTTCCTGATTCTGGCGCCGTCCAATATGCGCTCAGCTCTGCTCAGCATCCCTCCGATGGAATAGGCGAAGGAAGGATGCGATTTAACGTAAACAACACGCAGCTGGTTTGGGACAGCGCCAACGGCTCCATGTCGTGAAGCCAAATCAGACACCAATTACCATGATGGCTTAGCTGTAAGGCCTGCTATACCGGTCGGTCCCGGGGATGCCGCAGGGTCCATCCCACCATGGGGTCCCCGTCCCGGGGTCCGAGCTGCGACCCCCGGTCCTGAGGCTGTCGTTCAGCGGCTGCGTGCGGGTCACCGCGGGTCTCCCCCTGCTGGGCCTCGCCGCCTGCGTCCTCATCTCCTCCGTCCTTCACTTTGAGGATGCGACCGGCACTCACTGTCAGGTAAATGTCAAAGCATACTAAAAATAATACAAAAAATAATAAATACTACTACCCCTAACCCTACTACTAACCCTAACCCTACTACTAACCCTAACCCTACTACTGACCCTAACCCTACTACTAACCTAACCCTAACGCTACTACTAACCTGACCCTAACCCTACTAACCCTAACCCTACTACTAACCCTAACCCTACTACTAACCTAACCCTAACCCTACTACTAACCTAAACCTAAAACTACTACTAAACTAACCCTCCCACTAACCTAAACCTAACCCTACAACTAACCTAACCCTAACCCTACTACTAACCTAACCCTAACCCTTACCCTACTACTAACCCTAACCCTACTACCAACCCTAACCCTACTACTAACCCTACTACTAACCCTAACCCTACTACTAACCCTAACCCTACTACTAACCCTCCTACTAACCCTAACCCTACTACTAACCCTACTACTAACCCTAACCCTACTACTAACCCTAACCCTACTACTAACCCTAACCCTACTACTAACCCTAACCCTACTACTAACCCTACTACTAACCCTAACCCTACTACTAACCCTAACCCTCTGCTTTTATTTTTTTGTTGGGGGGGGGGTATAGGTCTCCAATTATCTGCCGTCCATCAGCGCGTCCATCAGCCTGGACCCGGAGAGCCACATCTGGCGCTTCTGCATCGGCCTGCATTCAGCGCCGCGCCTCCTGGTCTCCTTGGCCTACCTGCAGCTGTACAGGGGCCACTTCTCGTTCAGGTTCCCACACAGGTCCCTGGTCCTCCTCAACGTGGCCTCCTCCGTGTCCGAGAACTTCGGCCTGCTGCTCCTTACTTATGTGTCGTCCAATGAGACATACTGTGAGTAAAAAAAAAACATGTGTAGTTTTATATAGGCCTATATATAATCAACAATAAATCTTTTTTTTTTATGTCTTCTTCATGAGCCAGAGTTCTAGTTGCAGTAAAGTGCACACACACACTCACTTTTAACATTGTTGATATCAGATATAGCCCTCACATTATTTAAGTGAGATGTGTGCATCTTGCATGTTCTTATTGGTTTTTACACGATTGTATTCATAGAGATAATATATTACGATGATGCGTGCTACATTGCATTGAGTTGTGCAAAAGAAAGAAATACATTATAAACAATGTTTTTCCTCTCTCCACCCGTTGACCCTTTTAGTCGTGCACAAGGAGGGCTTTGTGCTCTTCATTGTCAGTTCCATCATCCACATGATTATTACCTGCCGCTTATGGAGTTTCATCAAGAAGTCTTCCCTGAACCCAGAGGTAGGTCCCTTTCTTTAAAACCCACAGTACATTTAAATGTAAAACCTAAATAACATGAAAATGACATTAACATTTCTTAAAGTGCATTTATTTTGTATTGAGAATAGTAATTTTGTTTTCATTTTTGTATTATTATTTTTTTAAATTTAGAATAGCAGTACAGTATGTGTTTTAAATTTTATCTCATGTATAGCCTATTCTAAATGTGCTGTTATTAATTCTAAATGTGCTGTTATTAATTTATTACAGGATATCAAGTCGTACCGCTGGAAAGTACGCCTTTTAATTCTCAACATTTTGTTCTTCGCCTTCGCTGTGTTCTTTTACTGGAAGCACAACATGTATTGTGAACCAGGAAGTAAGTATATACTGTACTTTGTATTCACAATGTATTGAAATAAATGTATATGAGATTTTAAAAATACTTATTTTTTAGAGACTAGAAAAAAAATGAAAATAAAAAAATCAATGGCCAGTGTTGTTAAAATTCAGCTGATTATGCTAAACTTGATTTTGATGCAGCTTATTATTGGCTAATGGACATTGTTTTCTTTCCCCCTGATGTCCACAAGGTTACACGTTCTTTGCTCTGTTTGAGTATCTGGTGGTGTTAACCAACATGGCCTTCCACCTGACAGCTGTATGGGACTTCAAGAGCAGGGAGGTCATTGTCATTTAACCCAATGACGATAAGGATTTCTGACTGGGAGGATCTGAAGTAATAATCATCACCCTGTCAACCCAATCCTACCAGAGATAAAGATACTCAAATCTGTCCAGAATTTTAAAAGTATGAGCAATTTTGTTCATGTATAATGTCCATTATGTCATCAATTCATCCAGGTCAGAGACAGTATTATAACATTGATTGATTGATTTTAACAAGTCGGTTTTTGTTTTGGACTTTTGTGTTAGTCCAACACCTATCTTCTGCAAAATCATTAAAATCAGTTGTCTGTGCTATTTCCCCCCCAAAATGAATGAAAATAAAATAAGTAATATATTAATATGTATTATAATATATAAATAAATTCAATATAATATATATGGTTTTATGGTTTTTATTTTCTCTCAATTAAAAAATTGGTGAAGATATATATTAACTGTTGTGTGTTTGAATCCACCAATCCTATTTCCACTTGACTGGCCCTACAGCAAATTAAACAAAAAACATAAACGATGTAGAGCAAAAATCTAAATTCCCACAGCAATAACATATTATTGTATTTATTCATTTACATTACTTATTATATATAATGTTTTACATAGCCTAAGGATGGTATGTCCTACCTGAGCTAAGATCATTTTGTGTAGGATTTTATAGTTGTAGGACTAATAATAAAGCACTATATCTACAAACATGGGCCTGGGAGAAGGTTTAAATAGCTTGAGGTTAGGGTCGGGGCGGTCGAGGTCAAACAGAGTTTATATAAGTGCTCTCACTCTATACTTCCAACCTATCGCCGCCATTGCTAGACCTCTATACACAATAGTTGCTGCAGCGTGGTTATGGAAGGTCGCTTTCTGAAGATTATGATTTAATGTACAATAACATAGGCCTACCTACACATGCAATGAATTCACTGTCATCATTTAGACAGGGCTACCGAGTGAATCCTGCAGGTGGCGTAGTTTGGAGGTATAAGTGGTGCAGTTCCTCTCCCGCCCTGTGGGGGCAGCGCAGCCCACTAAAATTGAGACCTAGAGATGTAGAAGAAGACTCAGACGACCAGGAATTAAATTGTACATTTATTTAATCATTGGGACCTATTGCTATTGTAGGGATTATTATTATTAATATTATTATTACTACTTCTTCTTCTTCTTCTTCTTCTTCTTCTTCTTCTTCTTCTTCTTCTTATTATTATTATTATTATTATTATTAT
>JAOPJI010000135.1:15712139-15727272 GCA_027122695.1 Merluccius productus
TCTGCCCTGTCAAATGATATGGAGGGGTTTGTTTACTAGTTCTGCCATCGGAGAACGCTTCGTCTTTTGCCACCCGGTGTTGATAACATAGACATCTTATATCATGAATGTATCTAATATATAGTAACATATCTGTCTATGGTTGATAACGCACTAGAGGGATCACTCGCTTCTGATTGGCTAACATCACTGTGACGGACAGTGCTGTTAGCCAATCAGAGGCAAGTCATTGAAATGTCATGAATATTCATGAGTAAGAGCCGAAAACCTCTCGTTTATCCCCGCCCACCACCTCCTCCAAACTAGAACAGCCTGAAACAGGCGCACCAGACCATTTTTTTCGCCAAAACCGGCTCACAGGGCATTCATTAATACTAGAGACCACTGCAAAATTAACGAAAAAACGATGAAATTAGACCTTTAACATTGACGGCTCCACCATCACCCCCTCCACCAAAATCCGTAACCTTGGAGTTATCTTGGACCCCACTTTCTCCTTCCTCCCCCATGTTAACCATATTACCAAAACCGCCTTTTTCCACCTCCGAAACATCGCCCGCCTCCGTCCCAACCTGTCAACTACCATGCTTTAATCTCATCCAGGCTCGACTATTGCAATATTCTTCTCTATGGCACCACCACCAAAGTCCTCAATAAACTCCAATATGTCCAGAACTCAGCTGCACGCCTCACCGGTACCCGCTCCAGAGAACACATCACACCTGTCCTCCGTGAACTCCATTGACTTCCAATTAAACATCAAATCAACTTCAAAATCTTACTCACCACCTACAAGGCCCTCAACAACCTAGCCCCCCCCTACCTTGCCAACCTCCTCCATCACCACGCCCCCTCCCGATCCCTCAGGTCCATCTCTGCCAACCTGCTGCATGTCCCCCGGACTAGGCGCCGGACTTGGGGTGATCGGGCCTTCTCAGTTGCTGCCCCCACCCTTTGGAATTCACTCCCCTCCCACATCAAAGTCTCCCCAACCCTCTCTTCTTTCAAATCTGCACTCAAAACACCTTTTTACACTAGCCTTCCCCACCTACCTCCCACCTTCATGTTTTAACCTCTGTTTTGTTTTAACCCTTGTATGAATTAATAAATATCTGTTTGCATAGTTTTGATAGGGCAATATGTAAAGCGAATTTGAGTACCACAGAAAGCGCTATATAAATGTGATTTATTATTATTATTATTATAATGATTATGGCAATGTGTCTGATGTGTGTGTGAGCGTGTGTGCGTTTGTGTGTTTGTGCAAGACTGTGAATTTGAAGAACGTCACTGTTGCTCATCCACCCATTCTGCCTCGAAAAACAACCCACCACCGGATCCACACACATCTAACAAGACAAACAACAACAGACTAAATAGAACTGGCTCACAATTCTTTAGATCTCTCTGCGCTCCATCCACCCACTCGTACCGGAAGGTGAAGCACGCATCACCCTGAGGATCTGTTAAAGACACCACCCTTTAGTGCATACGTGCCAAACTCAAGGCCCGCGGCCACATCTGGCCTGGCTTACAATTAAATCCGGCCTGTGAGATAATTTTATATAGAGCTATTAAAAATGCCGGGCGATATGAAGCTCTGATAACACACAAACTACAGATCCCACAATGCAGCGCTTCAACCGCCTTGCCGAACACTAGGCTACATGGGAACATTCCCGCGTCAATCAAGTCAAGCTTCTGTTGCAAAGTTATTGCGAAGCTAGCCCCTCAGAATGGCGAAGAGAAAAGTTGATTCTGAATACAGAGCCTTTCAAAACCGATGGGAGGCTGAGTATATGTTTACTGACATTGCCGGTAAACCTGTGTGTCTTATTTGTGGAGCAAATGTGGCTGTAATTAAGGAATTTAATCACGGCACAGCTAGCCATGTTTATCCGTGGAGTGGACTCCAATTAGCACGTAACAGAGGAAATATTGGACATTCAATCGGTGCAGGGGACAACGACAGGAAAATACATTTTTGAAAACGTATGTCAAAATGTAATGCAACTGCCCTGGGACAAACTTATTGGACTTACAACAGATGGAGCACCGGCGATGTGCGGGGAAAAAAGTGGACTAGTGGGAAGAATGCGAGTAAAGATGTAGGAGGAGAACTGTACTGGTGAGTTAACAGCATATCACTGCATCATACACTAGGAAGCGCTGTGTGGTAAAGTCCTAAAATTGGAGCATGTAATGACTACTGTAACGCAAACCGTAAACTTTATCAGAGCAAAAGGTTTAATCACCGACAATTTCAATCTTTTCTGCGGGAAATAAATTCAGAGTTTGTCGACATTCCTTATCATACTGAGGTGCGTTGGCTGAGTCGGGGAAAAGTTCTCAATAGAGTTCTTGAGCTCAGCAAGGAAATCTGTCCGTTCATAGAAAGTACTCAGTTTTGCGGGATGAAAAGTGGAAATGTGAGGTTTCTAGCTGACATAACAGCTCATCTCAATGTCTTGAACCTTCAGCTCCAGGGACGTGACCACATGATCACTGACATGTATGATGCAGTGAAGGCATTTCAATGGGAGACACAAATGCACCAGTGCAACTTGCCTCACTTTCCCTGTTGCCAAGTAATGTTGAAGCAAGTCGGTGCAACGGTGTTCCCAAATGCGCACTTTGTTGATAAACTGAGCGCACTGCGCACTGAGTTCGCACGGCGCTTTGTTGACTTTGAAGCACAAAAAAAGAATTTTGAGCTGCTTCGCAACCCATTTGCCGTTGACGTGGAAACTGCACCTATACAGATTCAGATGGAGCTGATTGAGCTGCAGTGTAATGGGACACTAAGGCAAAATACGACACTGCAGGGCCCGCACAGTTTATTTGCTCCATTCCTGAAGCAATGCCCCAGCTCCATCTAGATACGGCTCGAACCTTGTACATGTTTGGTAGCAGATAATTGTGTGAGAAGCGTTTCTCAGTGATGAAGAATAACAAAACAGCACACAGGAGTCATCTCACTGATGAACACTTGCAGTCCATCCTGAGAATCTCCACATCACAGGACCTCACACCAAACCTAAACAAACTTGTTGCCAAAAAAAAGATGCCAAGCATCCAGCTCTGACAAAATGGCATAAGAGCAAAGAAAACGGAATGTTTTGATTTGTTGTTATTTTAACTTTTGCTGGAAAGCACACATTTTATTTATATTTCCAGGTTTTTGTTTTGCATCATGTTCATATTTAGAATTTGTATAATTTTGACTGGAGATATTTTTATGGAGAGCAAAATCTTTCGAGATATTTAAAGTTTAAGTTTATTTTTTTAATAAAATGGCATAAGAAATTTGCATTTTTTGATTTGTTGTTATTTTAACATTTACTTAAAAGCACAATTTTTATTTATTTTTTCTGGGTTTTTTGCAGCATGTTCATATGTATAACTTGTATAATTTTGACAGGATATATTTTTATGGAGAGCAAAATATATGTATTTAAAGTTTAAGTTTATTTATTCTCAAATAATATTACTGTCTGTTTTTATTTATATATATGTTCAAAAAACATTTGGTTTTAGTGTGTTTAATAAATGTTTATCATGTTCGGCCCGCAACCTAAAGTGTGCTTTGACTTTTGGCCCCCTGTGCAATTGAGTTTGACACCCCTGCTTTAGGGCATCACTGTCTACCCCAGAAGTGTCAAACTCATTTTAGTTCATGGGCGACAATTTACAGATAACAGTGGATCTACAAAGGCACAGAACGCTACTTAGTCTTGTGTTTTGGAACTGAACAACAATATTGTATTTTACTTCTTTATGATTTTAACTTGAAATTGAACTTGTTGATATCTAGAAAATATTAAACTTTTCCATACATTTCCAGTTCTGTGTAGCAATGCTGGCTTCACCACAGCAACTAACTTTTGTTGTTGATGGTTGGTGATGTGGCTTCCACTTGGAAGCTGTTGAGGAAGAGGTTAAGTTATCCCCTGCCTTACAAACCATTTAAAAATCAAAATGAATGATTTTTTGAAATTTTCAAACTTTGCAAAGTCATCCAGTGGGCCGGATTTGAGCCTTCGGGGATGTACTTCGGCCTGTACGTTTGACACCCCTGGTCTACCCTATCTGAAAGACTTTGTCTGCAACACTAGTCTGATAGTTTGTAAAACTAGTCTGTCAGTCTGTCCATCTGTATGTAAGACTAGTCTGTCAGTCTGTCTGCAACACTAGTCTGTTAGTCTGTCCATCTGTCTGGAAGACTAGTCTGTTAGTCTGTCCATCCGTCTGTAAGACTAGTCTGCTAGTCTATCCATATGTCTCTAACACTAGTCTGTTAGTCTGTCCATCTGTCTGTAAGACTATTCTGTTAGTCTGTCCATCCGTCTGTAAGACTAGTCTGCTAGTCTATCCATATGTCTCTAACATTAGTCTGTTAGTCTGTCCATCTGTCTGTAAGACTAGTCTGTTAGTCTGTCCATCCGTCTGTAAGACTAGTCTGCTAGTCTATCCATATGTCTCTAAGACTAGTTTGTTAGTCTGTCCATCTGTCTTTAAGACTAGTCTGTTAGCCTGCCCATCTCCAAGACCAGTATGTTAGTCTTCAGGCTTTGTGTCTCAAGACTGATGATGCCAGACTTGATTGGATTGGATGTATGTTAGTCTCTTGTGTGGCTGGTAGAAGGTCCTTCACTATAAAAGATCAGTAATCAACAACCTGACTGATGAGTACAAAAGACAAATCACACATAATGACAGGTACCTTTTTAAACTCATTCATATTTAAATTACTACTTCCTGATCAGGACTGACAGCTATGCTTTCAGTCTTTTATTTAAACTGTAATGTTTGACCAAATACAAGGCTTTTACAGCTACACTGCAGGGTGCATCCAGGTATATACAAAGCTCCCGGAGTCGCAGTCTCGTTCATTTGGCTTTCTCTGTCCATAGTGATTCAGGAGTTTAACAAAAACAAACATTAGCTAAACAGCAGAATGTGCAATGATCACTGGCCCACTTTACCGCCCACACACACACATTAATAAACAATTAATGTGTAAATTGGTGGTAAACCACCGTCTACAACCACTGCTTATTCTACGAGTTAAAAGACAAAGCCCTCAGGGAAACTTAGATAGCACTTTCTCCCAAGCTCTTGCATGAGAGACTGACAAACGTTCAGCAATACAGTGACTCATTTATTTGTGATTATTATTAAAGGTGCTGTAGGCAAGATTTAGGCGCTATATTTGAGTGTACTATGTTAGAATAAATAATAATAATAATAATAAATGTTATTTATAATGCACTTTACATCCACTTAATGATCTGAAAGTGCTACAATGCACATAAAAAGAAAAAGGATAAAACAACATGAAATACTTTAAAACTAGCAGAAAAAACATTAGAATAGCAGTGTTAGCCATAGGCTTTTCTAAAAAGATGGGTTTTAAGGCCTTTCTTAAAAGAGTCCACAGTCTGTGGGGCCCTTAGACGGACAGGGAGAGCGTTCCACAGGCTGGGTGCAGCTGAACCGAAGGCGCGGTCGCCCATAGTTCGGAGCCTTGTCCTCAGAGGCTGGAGGAGGTTGGCCTGTCCAGAGCGGAGATGACGTGAGGAGGAATGGGGGGTGATGAGTTGTTTGAGGTATAGGGGAGCAGTGCCATGGAGGCACTGGTGGGACAGAAGGGAAACTTTGAATTCAATCCTGTACTGTACAGGAAGACAGTGGAGGGATTTGAGGATGGGTGTGATGTGGTGGTACTTCCGCACCCCCGTCAGGATCCTGGCAGCACAGTTCTGGATGTGCTGCAGCTGCTGCCTGTTCTTGCTGGGGATCCCGATGAGGAGTGCGTTGCAGTAGTCCAGCCTGGAGGACATTATATTATATTATATTAACATTATATTATATTAAACAGTCAAATTGAGGATTGTCAAAGTTGCAGGGGGTAATGTTGGATATATTTGTTACATTTTGAAGGTACATTACATATAGATTAGACATGCACTGCAGCTAACAATAACCCGTGATTGGCTATTGCTAGCCATACAATCTGTCTCCACTTCCTCCTGCCTTCCCAGAATGCAGTGCATGAGAGGTGTCATATTCCAGGGCCATTGTAGCTTCCCAAATGAATTTGAATTCTGCAGTAGAAATGTCAAAAAAATCTATTACATTTAAATGTGGATTGGGTTGTATTGTGAAGGAAATTGCTTTTCTTTAAAAGATAAGTGGAATTCGTCTTGCAAAAAACGTATAAATATGAGGCTGGGGGTGAAATGGGGTATGACATGGACAGTGAAGCAAACCATGTTTCTCATTTTAATTAATTTAGGAGCCAGGAGCACAACATGTAATATAAGTTATTAAAAAAGCATACATTTTTCGTTTAATTATCTCCAAATTGCATTAAAAGATTGTTCAGCTACAACGATGCCTTAGATTAAATAATGGCGGGTTAAATGACTGTGTTTCGTAGGTGTTGATTAAGTTGTTCTTAGCGAGAGTTCAGTGTAATTTAAACAACTGTGCCCTCGCAGCTTGGACTGTGTAATTGTGGCACTAGATCAAATGTTTCTCCGGTGATTATCTCGACTATCACTATTTCTGTAATAATGATAATCAATCGTTACTGGTTGCTGTGACACAGATAATTAAACATCTGGGGAACTGAAATGAAATATAAACTAATCAGCATCTGCTTTGCCAATGGCCAGCCGCGTCTGTTCTGATGCCGATTTGGCTTCCTTGCTCCACAGGTGAATCCGGCCAGCATGAAACTGGCTGGGCGTTTGAAAGGGTTGAAACAGAGTGTGTAAGAAGCCCTTTGTTTTAGCTTCCCTTGGACGAGTTGCCACTCAAAGTTGATCATATCCACTCGATTGCATCCAGAGAGGACACAACACTGCAGTTTACACTCTCTCTCTCTCTCTCTCTCTCTATCGCACACACACACACGCACGCACGCACACACACATACGCGCAGAGAGAAACAGACAAGACACGTATACACACACATGAATCTCTCCATCTCTTCAGTTGCCCTCTGGTGTGGTTGAGGTCAGCTCTGTCTTGTTGCCTCCGGTTATATCTCGGCTCGACTGGAGCGTGCTGCTTCAAACAAGATCATAGAAATTGAACATAGAAATACACATTCACGATGGTATATCCAGGCTTCTCAGATCATTTGGAATTAGAAGTATTGTACAGAAATCTTTCTTAGTAAGTGTTTCATCGCATTGATCATTTCTAAAATGTCTTTGGGTAATTTTATGTAATTGGATATGATACAAATCCATTTGGATTCCAACATACAGTTGAAAGGCAGAAAATATTGACAGTACGTGTCTTTGGTGAAATAGCCGGATAGTGTCTTGTTTTATATTAGACCTGAAGGTGGGCGCTATGGGTCTCTCTATGCAGATCCCTCCTGGGCTGTTGCTCCATCAGGTGTGGATGTTCAAAGAAGTCAGTGGGATGTGTTCCAAACTGCTCATGGAGACAGGTTACCTAAATAAACCAAATAATTAGCTGGAGAAATCCCTGGTTCTTTACCGCATATTCTGTTCAATGTGACTCTTGGTCCGAATCATATACTATCCAGCTATCATGTATCCTCTTCAATTGTTTTTGTACATCATAAAATATGATAACATAATATTCAAGCAGCTACCAAAACACAGTAGGATGCTCTTTGACTTATGTACTCAGCATATTATTCACCATCAGTAAACAACTGCATTGTTGTCCCTGTGACAGCCGTCGCTGCAGGAGGATTCCTGCTAAGTGGTCAATGTTTGTGCGTCAGTAATTCCACTCTGGGAATACATCATGATCCGAGCAGCATAGGGCTTCACAGTCACCCCCTTAGTCCAAACCCAATCGTCTTGTGGAGATCTCTGAAGCAGGCAAATATCCCAGCAAAGACACAAACTAGTGCATTATTCTGAATGTGCATTTTGGACAATGCCAACGCCAAGGCTATTCGTGACGACATGTTCAGGAAAGAAGGGAGTCTTTCTTTCAGGTTCACACATAAAGAAATCTGGCAGGATGTAGCATGGGTGTAGTGGATCTTTAAAATGAATAAATGTACTATCCTCTGTTTGTTTTGCCTTCCATACAGAAAGCATATGTTTTGCGGTCATTTGTTCTCCGGTGGCCTGTATCTGCTGCTAAGGACTTGGAACCCTTTTTAAGGAAACAGTATTTGGTAGGTTTTTGCCAAACCATCTGGCAGATTACCCAACAGTTTTTTGGCAGATATTGCGGCAGTTCATCTCAATCTTACTACCTGCTAAATGAGGTGTGGACAATGAAGTGTTGGGCCATATTAGGGCGGTCAGTCCTCCAGCGACTCCAGTGGTCCGTATTGATCTCCCAATGACTATCTGGACTCTCAGGACCCGAGGTGCCGCTGACAAGCAGGCCAGATGGTTCGTTAGAGCAAATTAAAAACAATAAAAACGTCTTTTGGCCTTCATTATTCTAATGCTCACACCCCGACACATTTAGATCTGTGAGTGACAGTATGGCTTTATCCCCTGCATGACTGGCCATCGTGGTGACTGTTGGTGTGTTAGTAGCAGTGTGGCCCTCCTGGTGACTGTAGGTGTGTTAGTAGCAGTGCTACTCACATCTGCTTTCTCACAATCCAGTGACATACGGCTGGGCAATATGGAAATATGTATTATCACGATAATCATGGAGAATTTGCTGAACATGCTCAAATATCCCAACATGCTTATGAATTCAAAATGCCATTCTAAACAGTTTAACTTAGGGTGGTTACATTGAAGTATATGGACATTTAAGTATAACTTTACCTTTCTCTCTGACATTTCAAACTCTCATTTTAATCTTTTCTCGTAATTCATTTAAACTAAAAACTGGGTATCACGATAAGTCGAAATCTTAATTACGATAATATTGAATTACTGCCCAGCTTGTTAAAATAGTCATCAAAGAGCATCTTCTATTTCTAATAAGGTGCTGTTAGGAATATACATAACATAAGGTGCTAATTAAGGTGAAGGAGCAAATGGACAAATAGTTTCATGTTGTTTTCTACAAGGTTATGAGGGCATCATGAAACTAACGTTGTTTTCTTCTTCCTGGTTCAAACTGAACTGTGGGACACAATATCCTTCAAGGACAAAGTAGAGAGTAGACTGAACTCCAGAGAGGAGGAAACCTTGGCCAGGGACTGCATCTTACCTGTCTTATGGTAAACGCATCCAGTCAAGGTGTACAGGATTACTGTCCTCTTGAGTCCCATCCAACATACGACTGGAAGCCCAGCAGTTCTGGATCAGAACTGGTAAAGACAGGAAGTTATACGTTGAGTCGTAGAAGGGGAGAGCCTGTGTTTCTGTGTGTGTTTTTCTCTGTGTGTTTCTGTGTGTTCTCTGTGTGTCTGCATGTATGCATTTCTGTGTGTGTGTCTGCGTTTGTGTGTGTGTCTAGTAGGGGGTCGTTAGGTTCGGGTGCTGTTGCACTCATCCAACACAAATTCTGACTAATAACGAACAACAACAACCAAATCAAACGTTGATGAATGAAAGGTTACGAATTGCAAATCAAATTTCAAGCTGTAAAATCACCGACAGCCAATCAGTGGTACCAACAGACAGACATAAATTTGCATTTGCAATAACATCGGGCTAACATCAGCAAGTCAGGGGAATATTCCAAGGTCTCCCTGTTCCTGTTGATCAGGCTCAATCACCTTATCCTGTTATCTCCCCCGTTATCCGCTGTATAAACACAGCCCACGTCGAAGCATCGCCTCCCGTTTCCCATCAGTAGCTGGGCGCAGCGTCATGTAGAGCTAGCGGGGTTAGCTGGTGGAGGAGACGGTCCCTGTCTCAACGTGGCCTTGATTATTGTGCTGTAGCGTTCCTTTATGTCTTTCTCTGCTCCATATGTGAAAATGATATCATCTGCCAAATTAAGTTGGGGTGGCCAATACAATATTTCAGGGGTGCGTGGGCCACCCAAGCGAGAGACACCCTAGACACGCTGCCGGTGGGTGGGTGGGGCTCTTGTCTCAATCCATGGGCCTCTCATTACAATCACAACACTATTATTTAATGTCCCATGACTAAATAATCTTATACAACAGTTAGTTCCGACCGAGTCATTTGATTGGACAAGAGGCGTTCAATGAGTGCTGATATTCAGCACAACATCACTGGGACTTTACATGTATCACTCCGTTTTACAGGTGTTGTAATAACCGTTAATTACATTAACGATCGTTATCTATCAACATATCCTAATTTCACTGGTTGCACAATAAATGGAAAGATGCAGATATGTAATGTACATGATACAAAGAAGCTGGCCTGCAGTAACGTGTGGCCTACACAAAGTAGCAAGCTAGTGTGCAGGAAAATGTTTATGTGTCCAGTTGAGGAACTATTTGTGTGTTGTATAAAAGTGATATCACACTCGAGGCCTTGCTGATATTCAGTATAACAGCACGGCCTCTCGTGTGATATTGCTTGAATAACATCTCTTTGGTCGCCCACGTTTGACCCTGAAGATAGAAAGGGTTGGGAGATATTTGCTGTACACCTTACATCACAGTGCATCGTGTGCAATTTTGAATGCAAACGTAGCTAGTATAGATATCCCTCTGTCAAATTAACCTTAGCCATAACCTTCTTACACACAACAATTGAATCGGTCCACAGATTCCCTTCAAAGCTGATATAATGCACGTTCATTCGTTGCTATTCAGCTGAATTATGTCCCATAATAGAATAGAATCGCTTTTACGTCGATCTTCTTGACAATTCTCGATTCATGGTGGACAGGGCAGACTCAAGGAGAGTCAAGTAAAACTCATATTTACCCCCAAATGCCGGCGCAGCTGAAGCTTATAAATATCAGCTCATTTGAATAGCGAATGGCTGATCTCCAGTTTTATGGAGGACTGCTGACTATGTGAAGGAATAAATACATAAACGCATATTAATTCACATACACATAGACTGCAGGGTACAGACCAGGCATGTAGACGGAAGGTTCCAGATGAACGCTCTCTGCATTGTATAATGCATGGCAAAGACGCCCAAGCTACAAACTATTTAAATATAGGCAAATCTAGTCATATAACATACTTTCATTTCCATAACACAATAATACAAGTAAAGAACGAACGTCACCATATCCAATCTGCGTGTTCAAACAAATCTCTATTTCGATGAAATCACACAAACACATTCGAAATCATAAAATGGAAAATGAAAAGAAAAATAAGTGATTGAATCTTCTCTCTTGTTCTCTCCACAGCACAGAGACGACCGACCCCCAGCCGCCGCTGCTGACCGATGAAGGAAAAGCCGAGGCTCCGGACCAAAGTGACAAGGATGTGGCAGTGGTGGAGAGAGACGGCTGCGTGCGACGCAAGAGCCACAAACACAGGAGCCATCGGAGAGTCAGGAGGTGAGCAGCCATCGCAAGCTTTCACAAGCTTTCACAAGCTTTCACAAGCTTCCCCAATCCTGACACTACATATATATATATAGTCAAGATTAATTCACGCTATCCACCAGATGAAGTAGAAAATACATGTTAACAAATCAACAATGCCCCAAGGCTCACGCCACCTGCCACAAAAGCAGTTATCTCCACCCTTCCACGACGACAAAGTGAATCAGACCTGGCAGTGAGGAAACACTACGGCTGTGAAAAACCAAGCCAGGTGTGCTATTAAACTGCTCTGCTTCACCACCTGTCCTCACAAACACCTCCACGTTCAATAAAGAGTCGTTAAAGTAAAACTACGGCCTAAAACACTTCAACATCGTTGAGATATGTCTGTGTACAACACACCCCAGGTCCTGTTTTACCATTTTTGTGTCGTATTTCACTTTGCCTCAAATTTCTGTAGACGCTACATTGCTGCAGTAGTTACAATGGGGTTTAATAGGAGAGTGTGTCTTCAAATCGCTGTAGCATCAACCATAAGTATCCATAAGTAACCACAACCATACGTATTTCATTCCCATATGACAACAACTCAGGGGTTCTGTCTCAGAATCACTACATATAACATTTTTGTGTTCCTATGGCGGGAAATCAGTCATTCAAGATGGGGACCCACACATTTTTGCCGGCTCAGTAGCCTCGTAAATCCAGAATGCACTTTGGCTTTGTGAGCTTGGTGCGTGGCCATGATCTCTGTACAGCCGCCGAGGCATGGCCTCGTTGGAAGAGGAACCGGCCTGGTAGTCACTGTTAACTTGGCTCATTTGGTCTGTTCTGGCAGCGGGGAGCCCATATGGCCGGTGCATCTAGGTTTTGACATGGGGTCCCGGACCAGTCGGGCAGCGATTCATTAGATGTCCCTTCTTTGAGCACAAACATGCTAGCCTCAGTGATAGCTGCATACTAAGATGTTCACCGAAGTCTTGGCTACAACTCTGTGAAAGGTTTCTTTTTTTTCGGTTTGGGACATTGAGTTTTTCCCCGAAAGTGAGGGGTACAGGATGGAAATCCTGTGCCGAAAAACTGCCATTGACTGTTCTAGAATGCACCACTGGCTAAGCTAAAGTTAGCCGCAGCAAGCTGATGTTAGCGCTGCCAGCCTAGCTCTCCCAGCCGAGTCACCAGCTGTCTAATCTCGTGTCCGTTGTCACAAAGGGGCGGTTGAAATGTGATCGCCTGTGTGGCATATTGTTGTCATAGCATACTGCCAAATGTCTAGCTAGCTTTCACAATTAATAATAAAGCCTGTTATGCATATCGTTATAATACATTTGATTAATTTATCTAATTTATAAATGTACAATTTGCCTGTTGCCTCCAGATGTTGAGAGCGGTAGCGTTAGTCATTCTTGGTAATGTAGGAAAACAGCACACTGGAGCAGATCGCGGTCAGTGAAAAATTGCAAAAAAACTGAAAAATAAACCTTGACATAAATAGGAAATGTTAGACGTGTTTTAGCCTGTATTATTCCTTTAACGCCACTAAGAATAGATATAAATACAAAAATATATAATAATATATTTATATTCCTATGTATATATATTCCTTTGGGAGCCCTATTGGAGTGCATTTAACATTGTTCTGCATCGTATCCAGAATCAATAGGGTGTCTTTTTGCTCAATCAGTGTAACTAGAAATCGACCATTCTCTCATTCTCCCTCTGATTACCAGTATCTAATGAAAAAAACAAACAAACAGAAAACGCTGCTACTGGCAAAAAAAAAGCTAAATAATGCTAATAGCTCGTATCTCTTCCCCACAATAACTGAGGTAATAGTATGACTGTGTCTCGTGGGAGGTACTCGGGGCCCTGTGTCTTTAATAAGCTGTGCTGTAATGTGTTTGGTTGCTAATGTGCCCCAAACTTGCGACTGCAGAAACCAAACACATTTGTTACAGCGACAGCATCTTCTGTGCCCACGCATGGCCTCCATAGTGCCACACGCTGCCTGGAAGTCAGCAGCTGCTGTCGTCCCTCATCATCCAAATCAGTAAGAAGCACGCTCACTGGCTAGACCTGTTGTCTGCGCAACGGGGAACTATGGAGAAATAAACTAAGGGTATATAGGCAGGCGTATAGTAGTGTAATGTACACTAATATACACTGGGGTGCAAACTTGTGCAAACCTTTCTGGGCGGGCTTATACCTTATACTCCTCCCCCTTCAGCCATCTGCCACCGTTGCTGTATCCTGGGTTTAGCCCCGCCCAAGACCGTTGGGATTCATTAAAGAAATACAAACAAGACAGATTCGTTTTTTTCCCCATACCAGAATGATAGTGAGTAGAGCCAGACCTTTCTTCAGTAAAACCAAGTGTGGAGATGGGGCTGGCTATGCGAGACTAAACTAAATGTAAATGTAATGTCTAGAAATCTGCTCCCTGTCCATTGGTTCTGAACACAACAATGAAGAGTTTACAAAGAGTTTTCCAATAACGAAATATCTATAAATGTTTTGAGTTTCCTGGTTTCAAATCATTATATTATTATACAAATGATTTTACATTTTATTGGATTTAGGCTATTAGTTAACCTTG
The DNA here is from genome assembly GCA_027122695.1 of Merluccius productus. Taxonomy (NCBI): domain Eukaryota; kingdom Metazoa; phylum Chordata; class Actinopteri; order Gadiformes; family Merlucciidae; genus Merluccius; species Merluccius productus. The sequence continues at coordinate 15,726,139 of JAOPJI010000135.1, forward strand.
TACTTCAAGCCTAGCAAGAACACAGCCTGCAAATAACGGGTTGTTCCTACATTAACAGGCAAGTTATGTCACCTCAGCTTTGGATTGGATGCCATAGTATTAATATTCCTCCCAATATGATTAGAGTTAGTCCTCAAATACTCAAATTAATTTGAAATGAGAGATGACTATTGTGGGACAGAGAGGGGGGGATTAAATATTAGGCCAACATCCAAATAAATAATAAAATGAATACTAAATTTACTGATAAGGATGGACGATCCCACTCCTAACCAATGTTATGGTATACCAGTGTACTGGCACCATCATGCACTATAGTATAGTAGTGCACTATAGCACAAGACTGTAAATGAATCCTTCAAAAATAATAATAGTGGATATCATATTTATATATATGGACCTTTAAATAAATGTAACGTTTGACTTGACAGACAATCAAGTTAGTTTGTTCATTTGTTTTCAAAATTAGGGATTTTGAGAAGGAGGCTCAATGCTGCTGTCATTAGAGACAGGAGTCAGTGAAGCAAATATAAAACCACAAAATTGAGATCCTGCTTTATATAAATGGGTCTGAATATCACTGACAGGCTTTTTGTGTGCTACTTGAGTAGAGCATCCATAGTCAAATATAACCTGATTGATTTGAAGGGCGCTGCTCGCTGGTTTTAGTTTTCAGGCAAAATAATTGCACCTTTTTGGGTCCTCACCAGTTTGCACCCTATATTAATGTATTAGTGTATGTAGTAATACACCTAGCCTAATATACACTAATACACTAATATACACCTAGTGTATATTAGGCTAAGTGTATAGTAGTACACCTAGTGTATATTAGTGTATTAGTGTATATTAGAGGTGTATAATGGTATATACGTCACCTAGTGTACATTAGTGTATTAGTGTATATTAGGCTAGGTGTATAGTAGTATATATACACCTAATTTGTATTAGTGTATTAGGGTATATTAGGCTAGGTATATAGTAGTATACACCTAGTGTAACTTAGTGTGTATATTAGGCTAGGTGTATATATGAGGAGGTGTGTTTGAGCACTTCACCAGGAACTTGTGCATCTGTTAAAGATAAGCTACTATTACATTTTTTTAATGAAAAGCAGAGCGACGAATATAGTAC
>JAOPJI010000135.1:15727454-15741252 GCA_027122695.1 Merluccius productus
AGCAGCACACTTACTCTGGATTATAATTGAGCCCTTTCTTTTTACTTCTAATTCTTTATTTCTTAATACGAGACACAGTCTCTCTGTAGCAGCTCTGATTCTCTTTCATCTAGTCTAGTCGAGGGCTTCAAAGACCCCGTCGCCGACCTCCCAGTGGGAAGGAGACGAATAAGTTCTTATTCTAGCAGCTTCCGCCATGCAGATCAATTCAGATCGTGAAAACATGATGAAATCATGTAAGAGAAATGCATAGACAGCCAGGTAAAAAGCAAGATTGGTCTTGTGTGTGTGTGTGTGTGTGCGTGTGTGTGTGTGCGCGCGCGCATGTGTGTGCGCATGTGTGTGTGAGTGAGTGAGAGATGAATATTTTGTGTGCCATCCTTGAAACTATTCAGAAATGGCACAACACACTTTTCGAGTTAGAATTTGAAATACTTCCCAAACACATTTGTGTGAAGTTGGCGAAGGATGTTGGCAGTTGAAGGCTGTAATCCTTATTGGTCCTCAGTTCTCAGTATTACACGCTGGCAAGTGATCTGTATCCGTGTCTGAGAGGTTCTCATCCCCACTGTGTGATAACAGTTTCACAGAGATGAGCTTGAGTTATTTGCACATTTCCACAAGTGATCATTGCGCTATTTTGGATTTTCAGTGTTGAGAAATGTTCACAGTGTCAGGAGGTAGTATTGAGATTGGTCAAAAAACCCAAGTTCAAGTTCAAGTCTTTTATATCTGCATTTTGTCATATCTGCACAACACAGAGTCAGACTGGCCACTGGCGGTCTTATGACAAGATAACAGCAACTACCTATTTAGGACATAATATACCAGGAAGATAAACATTTAGGAGTGTTGCCGATACCGTTGTTTGTTGCAATGTATGGACTCATGTCAATAACTTATGGAACTTATTTGACTAATGTCTAATGCTGTAATGATATGTTATGTGCAACAGTCATATGTTTCATATGTGTGGATATCATCAGCTCAGAGGGCTAACGTCGCTGCTTCTTTCTGGTTGCAGCCTCTCGTCGGACGAGGGCCTCGCTCCTCGACCATCAGCCAAAGGAAAAAAGAAGAAGAGAAAATCCGAGAGGAAAAGGAAGAGAAAAAGGTCAGCTTAGAACGAGTCAACAGGACCGCAAGCACGCTATTGGTCCATCGTGTTACCTTGACAAACAGATGTGTCAAGAAGTGATGATGATGATGATGATGATGATGAATTGAAATGCAATTCCCCACGAAGAATGTAGCTTAACTGTGTGTGTGTGTGTGTGTGTGTATGTGTGCATGACTGCGAGACAAAGTGTGTGTGCTTTGAAACACCTATTGCTCTCTACTAATCACATGTCTAACGGTGATCTTGTCGTCCCCAGGTCTCCCTCCTACAGTCTGTCACCGCCCAGGAAGAAGAAGAAGAAGAGGAAGAAGAGCTCAAAGAAAAGCAAGCGGCATCGGTAAGACCAGCGATCCTGATCTGTAGACCACCAGTCATCCAGATCTGGTCTGTAGACCAGCTGTCCTTCTGAGCTGGTCTGTATACCAGCGATCTTGCAGGTCTGGTCTGTAGACCACCGATCATTCAGATCTGGTCTGTAGACCACTGATCATTCAGATGAAGTTCAGATCATGGTCTGATGACACGCTGCTAATTCACTTTTATTTCTGTTACATTTATTTCTGTTACAGATATTCGTCCAAAAAGTCAAAACACAGGTATGTTGAACAGCATTCTTGTATCTAATATACTTCCCAGGAATTATCCCCATTATCACTGCCTATGCTACATATGCTAAATAATTATTTTTAATCGAAAAAAGTATATATATATATATTTATTTTATTTTTATTGGAATGTCAAATCTTTTTTTTCTTGTGGAATCCAAGTTACTGATTTAATGTCATGTCAAATGTCTTCTCTTATTGTAGCAGTTCATCCAGTGTGAGGCATAAGAGGAAGGATGAGCGTAAGCACAAGAAAAGGTTGGTATTTTGTTGTAGAACAAAAGGTTACCGTCTTAGCTCATAAAGGTTATGTTATTTGCTTGTAAAAGCATCAGACATTATCCATCTTGTTTGACCTCCTCTCCTTCCCCCTGCTGTGGGGAATATTGTTTTCTTAAAAGCCAGTAAGACTATAACCTGCTCTGAGATCAGTACAGGTACACACAAAATGGGCGCTTTTATGTTTTAAGCAAGGTGTGAACATTGTTGCATGTCTGGAGGAAAGCAGATTGAAAGCACGAAGCACAAGAAAGATTAGTAAAGTACCAAGGAGAATAAGAGCAACCAATTTCATGCTGTGGTGACATTTCGTTCTTCCTCTTTGGCTAAATGTCTTGAGTTGCTGTGACTTTAGCAGAGACCGTATGTAGGCTACATTCTAGCAGGCCTGTTGTAGATCAAGATAAGATGAGATAAGATAAGATGTACTTGATAATCCCAGATGGGAAATAGGGATTGCCTTTGCTGTTGATTATGGTATTTAATAAAGTGATGGACAACAGAAATCCGTAATGTATTTCAAATTACGTTATTAAGGGTTATCATGGTTTGTTGCATCAGAAAATGATGTTCCTGAAATCCATTGCAATCTCAGGTAATTTCCATCTATCGATTTCCTTCTATTACTTCATGCAGATTTAATGGATGGAGTCTATTTTCTCTCCTGAACATTTACATTTTTACATTAACATTTTACATTTACGCATACATTTTACACGTACATTCTACACCTAAGTTCACGCGGCCAAGCCAGGCCACACACATTACTGCGACGGTGCAGCTGAATGAAGTTAATGCGTTTCACACTTTGAGGAAATACAGACCACACAAAACAGTAAGGGGCCCCTACAACCCTGAGTCTTTACAAGACTGAGTTTATTAGCTGACTTTAAGATGTATTTTAATATACTTTGACATTTTCCTGACAAGATAGTCGATATTGTCCCTCTGTGATATGTTGTGCTTATTTTAGGTTTAAAGATCCTGTTGTCCATCACTTTTTATGTGGAATGATGTAGAAAAGGAAATAAGAGAATATCTAGCAGACTTGAGTTGCTTGAGTTGCTCCATGGTATCCTAATAACCTGACTATTATACAACTATATGCTCGTATATGACTGCTTCTTGAACGGGGGAACTGTCATGGACGACACATGGCTGACATGCTGTTGGCGAAGTCACATTTATTTATTTCCGTATAGAGGCCTTCAACATTCATTGGGTAATATGCCATTCATCATAAAACCTTCTTTTCTAGTTTAGCTTTTTTCTTCTTCTTTTTTCTTAAATGTGACTCAGATTTGTTATTTGACATTATCCCTGGTTCTTGTTGTGGTGTTCCCCTTGTTAATCACATTTTATTGCATTGATTCATTGTCTTTTTGTGTCTTGTTTTCTGTTCTCACCTCCTCCTCCTCCTCCTCCTCCAGCTCTCGGAGTCGACCGCACCGGAGACACCGCCACCGGAGGTCTGAGTCTGACAGGTCGTCCTGGCGGTCGTCCCCAGAGAGCAGGTACAGCACACTCACTCCCCCCCCATTCCCTCAAGCTCCTTCTCCTCCCTTAGATTTATCTTATCAGCTCAGGGCATCGTTGGCTGCGTCCCGGTCACACCAGACTGATGACTGATAGGGGAAGAGGTGACTCCCACCTCCGGCCCCCCCCCCCCCCATCCTCTTATCTTACTTTCTTCCTAGGAAACGACTTGGGAATCCGTTCGGTGTGTATTGATTATTGCGTCACATCCTGAGGATTTTCTGGAAGAAGGGAGAGATGTATATGAGAGATTACATTGAAGATAAATAGTCATGCAAACAGCACAGAAAGCGTTCCCCTCTAGCTGATGCAAGGCAAACTGCTGTGGTTCGTGTTTCTATCGATGCAAGATATGAGTTAATAAATCAAACGGCTCATTATCATTTATTTAATGAAAAATTGCAAATGTCAATCTCTGACATTTGCTGCAGCTAAAGCATTGATTGATCTCAATTCAATAATGCACCGAGCTCCTTGCTAGTGTTATAAATTAGTTTGCTGTTGATGGGGTCTAGAAATTACACTAATTTGAACCCTAATTGGATTTCTTGTATTATCTTGGACGGACTAGCATCACATTTGCTTCAAAGAACAAAAGCCTGTCAGCCAAGAAAAATAATTATGTTGAGTTCTTGAATCAATCTTTTCTTTTGTGAAATACCGTGTGTTTCACAACGCTGGTCTGGTTGAACGACAAGCCAGTGAGTCTTCCTTTGGTCATCTGATTGATATACCAGCAGCGCCCACTGAGCGTCATTGCGTGCGGTGGGCTACGTTAGCATCTTTCTGCCTGTGCCGCATCCTATCTGTGATCCCTCCTGAAGCTCTATGCAGCTCTCTGTCCTCCATATCAGACACATCACGCCATGCGGGGTCCTTTAGTAAAACAACATGTGGGCAACATGTTATGTGTTTCGGGGGTAATTTGGATAATTTCATGGGCACTTTTATCAAATGTTGGGAAATAAATTGTGTTATATCTTTTTTTATGTTGCTTTATATAATGACAATAACAAATAGCCTACAGAAGTTAACAGCTTATTTGATGGGGCATTTAAAAGTCATCCCAATTTCAAATGAATTCACTTTTTTTTTAGGGGCAAAATGCCTCGAGACCTCGTTAGTTTCTGACCCAGGCGGTCGCTCAACCCGCTGGTGCGCCAACCATTATAGGCAAGGCACTTTGTAGTGACCGCAGGTTCGATTCAGACCTGCAGTCCTGTGTTACATGTCATTCCCTCTCACTTTCCTGTCTGTCTTCACTATTGAGTCCGTAAAAGGCACAAATAGCCCATTAAAAAAGAGCATGATGGTTTCTTCTTCTGCTGGGGTTATCTTGAAGGTTGTTCTATGTTGAAGCTGTGTTGAGTGTGCCGTACCTGCGACCCACAGGTATCCTCTGCAGGCGGTGGAGGAGTATGACTCGGGGCGAGAGGAGAGCAGAACAGAGCTCAACCAAAGAGACTTGGATTGGAGACCAGCAGTCAAGTCGGTGTGTAAAACTGCTCCACAATATGTCTCCACGCTCTCCGCCGGCACCGTAAGTACTGCTGGGAAACTACCATTAGCAGCTCCACCTGAACTCCTCGTGTTGGGCCGTGTAAAACTATTTGGATCAATATGTAGATATTTCAGTAATTACAGATTCAAAGTTGGTTGGGAAATTAGTACACATAGAAAAACATCAAATCCGTAACATATTCAGGTTATGCAGTCATATGTTCAGCAGACATACATTTTGGAGACCTGACAGAAGTTTTACATGGCCTGAAATACTTCCTCATCTCCTTCCATTGACTCATAATTACCTAAGGGTAATTAGGGTAATCATTATTTTAAGTTCACAATTCTATTTGATAGAATTGTGAACTTAAAATAATAATTACCCCATGGGAAAATGAACAGCAAGGTTTAGAAACCTCTTTTCTTCTAGAGGGGTTGAAATGTATTGCATTCATAGCAGAGGAGCAAAAGCAGCATAGTAAAACAAATCCTCTATTGACAGCTCTCATCTTCCAGAACAGAAATGAGTAACAGGTCTTTTTTGCTATCTGCCGGCCATGTGTATTTTATTTTATTTAAACTTGCAAAGGAAGCAACTCAAATCCAATGCCATTCCTCTTGATGTTCTGATCGATTGGTAAATAAGTAGACCTTTTTTTCAATCGTTTTCATTTGATTTCGAGATGCGTTCCTTTTTATTTGTATAATCTTTCAGGTGCGGGACATAGATAGATAGATTATCCATGTTGAATGTAGTCAGTACACTCTCCCACCGCTTTTGTCTTGGGTCTTATAAAAACTGAAATACAATGAAACAAAAGGCAAATGTGCCAGTAGGTAATAAAAACTCAGTATTTTTCTCTACTTGGATAACCTAATAGAACTATGTCAACTCATCTAGGCATCACTGTATTTGCCAAGCAAAATAATATTTAAAAAATAATAATAATAATTTGCCAAGCAGAAAAAAATATATTTTTTAAAAAGTACAGGACACTACAGTATTCATAACATTGATTTTACACCCTAGAAAGTAATCTTTTCGAAAAATCTGTGCATTCATTAAGCTTTTTCTCATGCTCACTGGGGTAACACATTTTCTCTCCCCATCAGCAGTCATTGCTTGATTAACATAATATATGTTAATCACACTAGCAGTTGTTTTTAATCACACCACAGGGGTTTCAATTGAAATTCAATAAGCTATGCTAAATGTTCATTCTTGGCATTTAGTGCCTCCGATTTTGTTTACCTTAATATCAATATCAAGACATTAAAGATCGGATTGTTTTTCTTCACTCAGAGAAAACTTCAAACAGTTTTATTTATTTCATTTTAATATGTATTATGGTTGACACAAACAAAGTACGATGAATACAATTTGGTTCTTATTATCGACTTGCCAACATTTTCAAGGTGGTGCTAAATAAATTGTGCAATTATATACTCCTTTTTTTAAAGAAAAGGCATTATTGCAATAAAAAGTGACTAATAACAGACATTTGTTTAAATCAAATCAATATTTCACTACTGCAACATAACAAATATTCCTCTGAACCTTTTTGTCCTTAGAAATGTCCTCCGGTTCATGAGAAAAGATGGCATGCAGATGCGTATCATAAAAGAAAGTACACATTTATGTGTACTTTAATATGTTAAAACTTGTGTCTTTGATTATGCAAAACCATAGGGAGGGCAAAGGGTTGGGATAGGTTCAGCAATCAGGCAATACAGAGGGATTACATCATCCAAGAAAACTACAAAACATTCTCAAAATATACAAATACCCCCCCCCCCCCCAATTCAAATTTTGCACTCGATAAGCACTTCTGATTCAGTTATCATTACATCGTCGGTAACGTTGTTATCCCGAATAAACAACACAAGCTACCTTTTAAGGAAAGAAAAAGGAACATGCCGGATGTTCATCTCACTGGCTCTGGGTTTGAAGAGAGGGTTACTGTCTTTTACTTGCAATTCACGACTCTAATGATGCACTTATGTTGCCCGCTCTCCCCTTTTTCTTACACCTTACGTACTTAAGGAGGAAATCTTGATTGGTAAGTCGATGCTATCCGCAGGTTTACTGTAGGTCGCAGCAGGGCCTTATATAGCCTACTTCCTGCAGGGGAAACAAAGAGTCATCTGTTCTAATCTGAGGGGCTGTTAATAGTTAGACTGATGAGATCTCTTGTCTGCAATCCTTTTCCTTTCTACATAATGCCCATGTTTTGATGTTCAATGTTCTTAAAAGAGACTTTTCTTAATAGGGGGCTCTCTCTTTTCAGATAGAGCCGGTAGATCTTCTCACGCAGTTTCTTCTTCTTTTCTGTTTTCTTTTCTTGTTCCTTTCATATGATTTATTTATTTTTAGTTTAGAGTTAATTCAGCTAAATTTCTCTCTTGGTTTCCTGTAGGGTTTACCAGAGCTTACATTTATTTCAAGGTTATTCGCATGCCACAAAATTTGCATGTCATCTTTCAAAGTCTTCTTCTGAAACTATAGACCTACTTTTGTTCTGTGTCTTAAAGGGGAAATATGTGTCTTTGTGCAATTCAAACAGGTAGCTGGCTCATATGGCAAATCTGGGTTTTGAGTTTTCGCCTCTATGTCTCTTTGCAGATTTTGCCGTTAAAATTTGGAGACAAGCTATTACACAGCAAAGGGAATCATGGCCCTCGCGATTACGATTCTGGGAACGACACGTCTTCCCCGCCTTCGAGTAAAAACAGCATTTCTCAACCAAGTGGCATCGCAGACAGCAGCAACCATTGCCGGGATCTGGCGTCTCCCGATAAGCTGAAATTCACAGAGCGCGACAATGCCTCTGATTCAGGGAACTCTGTGACTAGTTATGCCTCACTGTGCAAACCTCTCACAGAGAATTCCTTGTCCTCAACCTTCTTCAATGGGAAGAGGTAAGCTGGAATTACATTGATTGGTGTGATTTGGAGAAAACCAAACTTTCATTAGGGCTATCTTGGATACTGTGGATGGCTATTAAACATTGTACATCTTTGCCTTCATTCCTTCCCAAACAAACAGCAAAGAGCTGAGCGTGGAAGGTGAGGAGGTGCGACCACAGAAGAGGAGGCGTTCTACGCTGAAGACGCGCCGCTCTTCTCGCAGGAGGCGGCGAGAGCGGTCCGTTAGCCGGAGCCCAAGCAGGAGCTCCTCCTGTGGGAGCTCCAGACATTCAGGACACTCATCCCGGGGCCGGTCGCTGTCATCTTGCAGGTACGGCTCTCTGCATATGTATGTAATGATATATGTGACATGGGAGCAGGACAGGTTATGGTGCTATGGGACTCCCAGGCCGAAAGTTTCTGGGTTCGATCCCCCCAATGTCCTCAGCCTAACCTGTAAGCATCCTTGAGCAAGATGCCCCAACCCCTCACTGCCTATTAATGACCTGTATCTGAATGTTGAATTGGTTCATTAAAGGTACAAATGTTTTGAACATGAGATTTCTCGCCGCTGCCACAGAGCGGAGCAATTAACCTAGATTCCTGAAGCCTGAAAGTTAGCGTCTATGTGACACAGCACATTTCAAACTAAAATAATTAGCATATTTCTTTCAATATTATGCCACTTGATGCTGAAGTCCATGACTGGCCTTGGTGATTATTCATGAGTTGAGGCCATTGATTGTCTTGTTGTCTTGTATTTTGTTGTAGCTCGTACTCACGCTCGCCGAGCTACTCGGCTGCCCGTAAGCGGAGGGGCGATGTGGCCAGCACCAGCTCCAGAGACAGCTACTCTAGATACAGTCCGGACAGGTAACGCTTGGCCAAAAACCATCTGTCCGCATGCGTTCCATCCCTCATCAGTTTGGTTCTGCCGAGACAGCAATGTTCACTCTTGTCTTGCCTACCTTATAGATCCCGAGACAGGAAGCGGTCGTCCAGCTTCAAGGAGAAAGACCCGAAGTACAGGCATAAGGAGGGGAGGAGGAAGAGCAGGCGAAAGTCCTACTCCCCCATGAGGAAGAGGAGAAGAGACTCGCCAAGCCACCTCGAAGCTCGGAGAATCACAAGGTAAAACCTCTTCCTTCTCAGCTTCTCACATCATAATAAGTCATACTTTTTATATTGTCTTTAAATATGGATATTTGGTTTCCCTTGTCTTGTTACGACCCCTGTTTTCCCCTCTGGGATGAATAAAGTTCCCATCAATTGATCGATAGAGCTATCTATCTGTCTGTCTGCCTGTCTACCATGTCAGCGTGCCCCCATGTTAAACTCCTCTGGTCCCCCTGCCCCACAGCGCCAGGAAGAGACCCATTCCCTACTTCCGGCCCAGTCCGTCGTCCAGCTGCCGTTCCACCAGCGTGTCATCGTGGAGCAGTATCTTCACGCGGAGCCGCAGCTGCAGCCGGACGTCCGGCCACAGCTACAGGAGCAACAGTCGCAGTTCCTCCTGGAACTCCATCTTCGGGACTCGGGAAAGTCGCAGCAGGAGTCCCAGTTACGTAAGGTTGAAGAAAAGCAGCAAAACCAGGCGATAGCGTTTCGAAGCAGGACGAAGGGCTGGCGTTGATTTTATTTGCGTTGCACTTGCGTAGAAAGCAGGGATTGTCGCTCTGGAACGGTATCAGCTACACGCGTCTCTGCTTCAATTTTAAGCTTGAAGAAGTGAAACGTCTCCAGGGCATATCAACGCGGGAGACTGAATGTCACTTTCACTTTTGATTCAGTTTTGTTTCTTCCCTCCCTTCTCAAGTTGTCTCATCTGGACTCCCTGAGAAACACTCCTTGAGAAGTGTGCGACGTGGTATGTCAAGTATTGTCAGGCGCAGTTAAAGTGTCAATCTATGGTTATTTTATATTGTTGATAAGCTAATTTATTTCAAAATGCATTGAGGGGGGTGATTACCAGTGAGTGTAATGGAAATTTAAGAAAACAGATTCTTCTTGGACTCAAAATACACTCATGTGGGGATCAAACAAGCGGTATACGTCCCTGTATACAAAAGGTTGACTGGACATCACAAGTTTGCTATAACTTGCAGACCTTTTTCAACGATTGATTCTCTAGTGGTGTTGCCGTATGATCCATGTGTTTTCATATGGCCGTAGAGGAACTGTTATCGGGGATAAGGAAAGGTTTATCGCTTTGGTCTCCACACTTCAGAACACAAAGAATGAAAGAAACACTGAAAAATGGAAGGAGGAGGTAGCCGGGACAGCCAGCGAACAGCCTGTCAGCTGAAAGGCCAGGTTAATTTATCTTCTGATCAAGTGGAAAAGCAATTGAAATGTCAGCCCTGGGTAATATGATAGGACACCATCCAAAACCCTACACAGGGGAGTGAGTGAGTGCTCTCTGCTGGAAAAAAAACAAACCCAAATATCTCAGAACATATTTCCTCTGACAGGTTATGTTTTGTCTCTGCTGCTCTACAGTCGGAGTAACTCGTATTTTAAAGTTGCGTTTTTATATTGTTGCTTGGTATGTTTAATTTGACATGCTAGTTTGCTCACTGTATATGTTTTATTTAAGCTGTTTATTTGGTTGTTTTGTCTTTTTTTAATATACAAATGTTTATGACACATTGGTTGGAACAACTGTTGATTTGCTGTTTCTTCATGGTCTACACACTGAGAAAGAAAACACATACCTCATCTTTTGATTTTGCACACATTACGGTGAAACGTTCCTAAGCCTAAACATACATTTGTACCATTTGTATCTTCGTGTGTGTGTCTTGGTAGTCGTCAATCTTTCTATGCAACCCTCGCTCGATGTGTCGGCTGCTGTGTGTCTGTCGATCTGTTTTATAGGACGTCTGTTCGGTCCCACCATCACGTCTATCTGTCCATTGTCGTGAAACTCCTCCAGAAGGGCGGCAGCTCTCGATGTGCTCTCCATTCATTTCACTGAAGGTCAAGTACATTGGCTGAATGACGGGAAAAGCTATTCCATTGAAAATACTTAATCAAGTCTGACAGAGTGTGCGCTGGCGATGGCCGTCGTCCAAATCGAAGAATTTCTAGCGTAATGGTGTCACATTTTTCTACATCAGCTCTTCTCCAATGTTAAATTAAAATGAAATGAATATAATATAATTACCGTGGTGTAGATATGCAGCTCAACTGTATAGATAAAGATGGGACTTAATAGGTCTACATGGTTATTTAATCATGACTATTGTTAAGATTCATGGTTTGTGGCTACGCATTGGTAAATATACCCAGGCAGATCTGCGGGCTGTATATCATCTCTTTGTCTTTGTGATGACATCTTTCATTATTTTACTACTTTCTGTTCATATTTTTGTTGTTCCTCTTTAAAAATGCTGAATGTCATAGTAGCCTGATAGTGAATTGGTGTTTCGGTGTTAACGCGTAGCCTACTCCATTACTACCCATAAAGAAACATATTGTACCCGGTTATACAAATTTCCCAATGACCCATTTTACGGTGGCTGTATGAATATGAGCTCATATAACAATGTGTCACATGGAATTGAATTGTCCCCACCCTAACCCTGTGAAATCAACCTTCCATTTATGTCTAGGATAAACTGTAAGTTATATGGTCATGTAAAAAAATAAAAACAATATTGCAGGCAGTCCTTTTGGTGGTCATTCTTGGGGGCCGTGAACATTTGACTATCGACCCTTCGCTGAATTTGGCCCTGTGAAACCGAGAGGCCCACAGGCCTACAAATAAATGTGACGCCAATGTTTGTGCAGTAATCCGAGACCAGTCCAAACAGAAAAACATTACCTCTACACTTGTGTAGTGACATCAGTGTGCGTCATTTGACCAGGCCTGGCCCCCCTGGCCACCAGGCTGCTGGGCCCCTAGCCACCAGCCCAGGCCCCTTGGCCACCAGGCTGCTGGGCCCCGTGGCCACCAGGCCGGCCCCCTCGGCCACCAGGCTGCTGGGCCCCGTGGCCACCAGGCTGCTGGGTCCCACCAGGCCGGGCCCCGTGGCCACCAGGCTGCTGGGCTCCGTGGTCTCCAGGCTGCTGGGCTCCGTGGCCACCAGGCTGCTGGGCCCCGTGGCCTCCAGGCCGGGCCCTCTGGCCACCAGGCTGGGCCCTCTGGCCACCAGGCTGGGCCCTCTGGCCACCAGGCCGGGCCCTCTGGCCACCAGGCCGGGCCTTCTGGCCACCAGGCTGCTGGGCCCCCTGGCGACCATGCGTGGCTCTCTATTAAAAAGCCAGTGAATCACTAGTGAGGAGGAGGGGTTTGCGCCACAGATATAACCTGGTGTGTGAGTGACAAGTCATGAAAGGCTAAATTTGGTGAGGAGGGGAGGGTCTCTCTCTCTCTCTCTCTCTCTCTCCCCTCCCTCTCTCAGCTGTTGAGCCTGGTGAGTTAGAGACTCATCCAGCACTTTCTGGAAACCCGTGAGGAAGCCGACCAAACTTATAAAAATCACCCAGAAGAAGAAAAGTCGGTTAACAAGTGACGTTTTAAACGGTAAGCTGCTGACTCTTTGTAACTTTACGCAAAAAGCCATTGCGTAAAGTGGCTCAGCTTTACGCGCAGCACTTTGTTTTTCGGGGGTGTGGGTTGTTTTTTTTCTCTCTCCATTGAGGCCTTAATATCTAGAGATATACCCCGAGTAGACATTTATAAATAAGACACTTAAAAACAAAGTGCTAAACTTGTGGATCCATTGCGGTGCTTACAGCTGGCAATGGCCGAGGGAGACTTCTACACGCTGGGGAGCCGGAGCCAGAGGATGCCCCGGGACCCGTTCGGGGACGGGTCTCCGTTCCGGGAAGGCTCCCCGTTCCGGGACCGCTTCATGGAGGACGATTTCGGCATGACCCCGTTCCCGGACGACCTGGCGATGGACTGGCCCGGTTGGGCCCGACCGGGGCGGCTGGGCTCGCGGCTGGTCGGCGCGTCGCCGTTCGGCGGCGCCATGCGTCCCGCCGGCTTCTCCCAGCGCAGCGGCGGCGGGTCGGCGTCCCAGTCCCCCACGGTGTTCACCACCACCACGCGCTACGGCGAGCCGTCGGGCCGCAGCCCCCCTCCCGCGACGGGCGGCGGCGGGGAGCCGTGGAAAGTGTGCGTCAACGTGCACAGCTTCAAGCCAGAGGAACTGAGCGTCAAAACCAAGGACGGTTTTGTAGAAGTGTCAGGTGAGGGGATCCCATCCAAATGTAGTTATTTTATTGTACATAAATGTGTGTGCGTCCAATTCAGTCATGTGCATGAGAATATATCTGGGGAAAAAGACACGCTTCATTTAAAAAAGGACAACAAGTGTACAACAAAAATAACAAAGCAGCAGTGTCCTTGAGTCTGAGCTGGGCCTGTCTGTGAATGTTCAACCTGTCTGTTAATTTTCCAAAGGCCCACATTACACACACAGGAACATTAGATGGTCAGTTAGGAGCCAGAGCCTCTGGACCATATGACCATATGAGTAGCTGGACCATATTGACCCACTGGCTGGACCATATAGAGCCTTTGGACCATATGACCCACTAGCTGGACCATCCAGAACCTCTGGACCGTATGACCCACTAGCCGGACCATTCAGAGCCTCTGGACCATATGACCATATGACTAGCTGGACCATATTGACCCACTGGCTGGACCATCCAGAGCCTCTGGACCGTATGACCCACTAGCCAGACCATCCAGAGCCTCTGGACCGTATGACCCACTAGCTGGACCATCCAGAGCCTCTGGACTATATGACGATATAACTAGCTGGACCATATTGACCCACTGGCTGGACCATCCAGAGCCTCTGGACCGTATGACCCACTAGCCAGACCATCC
>JAOPJI010000135.1:15753334-15764015 GCA_027122695.1 Merluccius productus
TTCCAATATGTCCAATATAGATTTTCAGCTATGTCAGTGTTCTGCTTGATTTATACGCATTATTTTCTCAACCTTAGCTTACATTATGTGTGATAACTCAAAACAGCTACTCTTGTCAGATGGCCATCATACATCATTACAAAGCTGAGATTCCAGGCTTTCAGAAAAGGTATGGTAGCCTTTGCCACTTTTTCGGTAATGGTTTCCATATTTTGAGGCCCTGGCTCACGGTCTAATGGGGAAATCAACCGGAGATCCTTCTCAAACACGCTGCAATTCGTGCCCAGCCTATGTTTCATTCCGTTTTGTGACAGAAAATGGACGAAAAGCTGTCATAATCCGCAAAAACCTTTTGCACACTGGGCACATCATTGGTGAAAAGTCCCAAGAGGGAAAAAATCATATAGATGGAGAGCTTGTGTCTTTCATAAGAAATCTCACTGTTTTGAATAAGAAGGCCAATGACATCATTGTTGAAGTAGCTGACTGGTCAAGACGCAGAGGTCATAATGACTCAGGTGATAGACGGTTCTATCCAACACCTGAAGATATTAAGTACATCATGAAGACATTCAGGGATGAGGGACGAGCAGACAGAAGTGATGTAGCGAGCATTGACAAGCTGTTGAAGAGTGACCTTAAAGATCATGTTCTCTTCTATCAGCCACTTGGCAAAGACCAACCACTGATCATTGTCCTCCAGTCTGCATATCAACAAAGCAAACTTGAGCAGTATGGCAAGAGCATGGTATTTCTTGATGCTACATACTCAGGTAAAGTTTTTTTTGGGGGAAAAAAGCTAGATGCAGTACAATAAGGAATACATTCATGTTTTATAAGACCTGTAATTTACAAGTATACCCTCTACATATCTACATTGCAGTGTGAAAACTCTGAAACTCCATGACAAATAAGTGCAACACATGCTTGACTAAAGTGTCTTTCTGATGCTGGTTTATTGTAGGTCTTACATCTTATCGATATGCAGTATATGCACTGGTAGCACGAGACTCCCATGGACATGGCTTCCCCTTATCCTACATGATCCTTCGCACCGAGAACTAGGCAGTCCTGCAGAAGGCCCTTGCTGCTTTTTCTAAAGCGAACCCTTCCTTCTGCCCAAGGTATATTGATTTCATTCAATACACTGCCTTTGGAATAATAAAAGATCAAATACTGGCTGGATGCTATTAAATTTGTTTTTAATATGTTCTAGGGCCTTCATGGTGGATAAAGACCAGAGTCTTATCAATGCTGTACAGTCTGTCTTCCCAAGGTCATCTGTGCTCTTGTGCTGGTTTCATGTTACACAGGTATGGCTAAAATTGAGTTGTCTTCCTGTCTGTCCTCTCTAACCCTAACCCTTTAAGCAAGTATCCCATATATTTTGTAACTGAATGGACGAAGTTACTGTTATAAAATCTAAAACTGTTTGAATTTATGTTACTCCAATTGGAGAACTTTAAATGGCTAATCATGAAAAGGGGGCAGATTTCCTTTTTTAAGTATATATTTTTTGGCTTTTTATGCCTTTATTAGATAGCACAGTTGAGAGAGAGACATGAAATGGGGAGGCAGAGAGAGGGGGAATGACATGCAGGAAAGGGCTGACTGATGCAGGATTTGAACAGCGAGGACCATAGCCTCTACACATGGGGCGCCTGCTCAACCTACTGCACCACTTGACGCTCCAGTGGGCAGATTTCTTAGTATCCACATGGAATGGGTCCTAGCTGTAAACAGTTTTAGGAAACATTTAATGGGGAGCATATAGTCTGGACTAAATGCAAAAAAGAAAATGCTTAAATACAGTTCCGTCAGTTGTCTTCATCCTTAATACCATGGCCCATATGGTCACCCCAAGTAAGGGTAGGTCTTATATTGTATTATAAATATACTTAGAAATAATTAACATTGCCTTGATTGACCCTGCCAAAATCCTGATAAAATTTCTTGTTCTGATTTTCTCTGGTTCAGGCTGTGCACAGGTGGATAACTAAACGTGACTCTGAAATCAGTGGACCACACAACAAGCCAGAACGAGACAAAGTCATGGCACTGATCAGCAGATTGAAGCATTGCCAAACGGTAATTATCATAGAATGATAACTTCAAATAACTACATTTGATGTAGATGTGGAACAGGTGGGCGTTCTCCAGCTGTCTTCTAAAAGGGTGCTCAACATTCACTAAAAGCATTGAAAAGGATTTCCTAAAACTGCACTTACTCACATTGCATGCTGACACATTTCAGCAAACGGTCTTCAGGGCATGACATTTTTAGTAAACATTAACATAAAGCATATTGCATGTCATCAGTGAAATCATTCCTACATGTCGGGATGCACAGGTTATATTTGATGTTCAATTCATAACTCTTATTGAACTATAAGAGATTATGTAATGTGTGTTAAACATAGAGATATTTATGTTATAACAGCATAAATGTAAAAAAAACCTCCACCCAAAAGCTGCAGATTATATCCTAAATTACTGGATGGACTGTGGTGTGATGTTGGCAGACGTTTTTTTCATGAGGACAGTGAAACAAACTTGGCTGAAAGGTACAATGGTATTTAATATATCTGTTTCTTGTCAAAATTCAGTTGTGTGATGTAATTTTGAACAATAATGTGACCATCTAAGAACTTGAGAGTTTTCCAGTTGAGAGAGACATGAAATGGGGAGGCAGAGAGAGGGGGAATATTCCTGGAATCATGTTGATGTGTTCTTCAGCAAAAAAATGAACAACCATGAAAAACAATGTTGCCTTTGGTGTCAGTGTGTGAACGTTACAGACATTATAAAGTGCTTTTGGACAATGGCATTATAGAAATGCATACCACTTACTATTTAAAAAAATCTTTCTCCCTAGATTCTTCCTGGCGTTAAAGTATCATTTTCTAAATGGCTATGCCAATCGCAGAATGGATGATCTTTTGCTTCTCCTGAGTGAACGGGTCCAAGCATACTACAGGTACATTTTGGTTTAACTGTGCAGGCATACATGCACACACAGTGAAAATCTTCTTTGTCATTTGGACCTGTTTACATGCTTTGTAAAACAACAGTATTTTGGAGAAATGTTAATAGTTTACAACAAAAGATATTCATCCAAACCTTTATTGAATGTTGTTAAACATATTTTCATGTTTCCACAGATACTTGGATGGTCTTCAAGAGGCTGGAAGACTAACCAACCCAAGAAGTACCATGGAGAGCAAGGGTAAAGAGATGGCAGACATGCTGATCCAGAGGGGCTGGATAGAGAGATGTCATTGGCTGGATGAGTCAAGATGCCTAGTGCCATCTGCAACCAAAGACTTGCAGTACTTGGTAGTTCTGCCAGAGTACACTTGTGAATGTGTTGCTGCATCATCTAGGTGGTATGCTACCGAATTCTGTGTGGAATAATTTGTTAATCTGAAATTCTAACTCCTAATAATGTTATCTCCTTTGAAATGGTGAATGCAATACAGATATGTAACTATATCTCAAGACAGTTTGGCTGAAGACCTGCACTGTCAGGACCCTTCGTTGCAGACCTGAACTGTGAGCCCACCTGCACTGTTTTATGTTCAATTTGTATTCAATTATGTTACATTTATTTCATCATATTGACCCTAACCCTCCAGTTAAACTGGAAACATACAATTTTTAAAAAATATTTTTAATTGAACACAAAATAATATTTACATTATAAAGAAGTATGTTCATATGGGAAACTAGAAAATATATAGGTTACTTCTGGTATACTCGCGTTTAAATTATATTTACATATAATTCACATATCTGTATTGCATTATACAGTATAATAAAGCCCCAAGATATAAAGTATATTTACTTGCTTCTGGTTGCTTCTGGTTTATTCGCTTTTATTTTTGAAAAGCTTCGAATCAACTTCCGTCCCCACAGTGCAGGTCTGCAACAAAAGGTCTTGACAGTGCAGGTCTGCAGCCAGACCCTCTACCTCTACTTGTCCCTCACCCCAACTCCAAAATCTCTACCACCTTGGTGACCTGAAACTATTCTTTTCATAGGTCTCTGCAAGCATTTGCACATCGCGTTGGAAGCAGCACATCAGAGAGGTCATGACATGAACAAGCTGCAGGACAATATTGCAGAAGCAGTGATGATGCAGGGGAATGTGTCAGTTACAAACACAGCTGTTTTTGTCTCAAGCATGTTGTCAAAAACAGTCAGTGTCATTGATCTTGCATCGACAAAATGTAACTGCATTGCTGCGAGCCATCAAAAAGCGTGTGTGTGCTTGTGTGTCTATAAAACGCTTGTGTCTGCAGGCGTCATTCAGGCCCCAGACATTGGTGAAACAGCTGTATCAGGTGAAGAAAACATTTCAGAAGCTGAAACTTCAGCTGACATCATTGAGAGGCTGTACTTGTGGTCCAAGACCTCGGATTTTGTAGACACTCCACAACTCTCCCGAGCTCTGGAGAAGGTCAAGGGTTTGGCTTTTGGGGAACCCACACAGAAAAAAAATAAAATATAGGCCATCCCCAAAGTACCACAACTATCAAATGAAGAATGTGTGTAAAAAACACAGCAGCACAAAAACGGGTGTAGCATTTAAAATAAAAAAGACAAAAAAAAGAAAAGAAACAAGTGTTGGGGGAGCTACTGTCTGACAACCCTCCGCTCCACTAGGGGCTCTTTTTCTTTGTTATGGTTTTTGTGGTTCCACAGACACACAAGTATAGAAATGAAGCTCAGTTCTTTCTTCTGCAACACATTTATTTCCTCTGTTGGAAATATAAAAACACAGTTGTGAACATTCAAGTGCGATCTCCGTACAGTGGCCGTTCCTGTATATAACTACTTCGGCGCTACTGCCGTCAGTCACCGATGCCCAGCCAAGTGCCCTCTGCTGGCGAAGACGAGTTTGCCCAGATTAAAATATACCCATTCAAAATACCTTGTGGTATATTATTAAACACCATAGTTAATCTCTGTTGTAGCTTTAAAATTATTAATTAAAAGGAGGGCAAATAATAAATAATTAATATACAGTGCCACACTCTCCCCCCAAAAATTTTATGTCACCTGACATTTCTGTGAACCTTAAGGCATTATCAATTTTTTTTTTTTAACACACCTCACATACCCAAGGCCTCCAAAAGGTATGTGTAACCTGAGTCTCTGTCACCTTACAGTTTTGCACTAGGGACGGCTGGCCTAATCGATCATAACTCAGTACCACAGGCCGCTGTCTCAGTCTCGGGGGTTGTTGTCTTACCCTCTGTACCTCCCCATTGTTAAGGGCTGGAGACTCTGCCCCTGACTGACCATGCTCAGGCCTTTCACGACTCGGGTCAGATCTCTGAGGTTGTAGTGGCAAATCCTCTTCGCTCTGTAGTGGCACATCCTTTTCTTAGTGCTGAGGCTGGAAGGGCTCTGCCAGAGGATCAAGGTGCCTTGGATGCCTCCCCCTGCCGGGTCTGAGATGCCAGTGGAGGTTGCCGGGGTAGTCGTCGTCGTCGGTGGTGTCGTCTGGCTCTGGCTGCTGCAGTGGTTGATGTCTTGGTCTCGTCCCTTTCTTTGCAGGTCTCTGGGCGTCTTTCTTGGGCTGCGGAGTCGTTGCTGATGGCTGGTCAACCGGTAGGTAGTCGCAGGGCAGCAGCAGGTTTCTGTGGACGACTCTGTCCCTTCCTTTCCCATTTTCTGGGCTGATCTGGTAGACTGGGCTGTCATCCGCTTTCCTCTCTTTGACCTTGTATACCTGGTCCTCCCAATAAGACTGAATCTTGCCAGGCCCACCTCTGGGTGTTAGGTTTCGGAGGAGAACTCTGTCGCCTGGCTGGAGGTCTCTTCCCTGCACTTTCCTGTCATAGTGGGTCTTTCCACGAACTGCTCCCTTGTCAGCTGTTCTGGCAGCAATCTGGTATGCATCTTGCATTTTCTTTTTCCACTGACTCACATAGTCATCGTACGACTCATGGGCCTCATCTTGTTTAAGATTGAACAGCAGATCGATGGGCAGGCGAGGAGAGCGTCCAAAGATAAGGTGGTAAGGTGCGTAGCCTCTTGCCTCGCTCTTTGTGCAGTTGTACGCGTGGACCACTTTAGCCAGAGACTCCTTCCAATCTTCCTTCTCCTTGTCCTCCAGGGTGCGCAGCATTGACAACAGGGTACGGTTGAATCTCTCTACCTGTCCGTTGCCCTGTGGGTGGTAAGGTGTCATGTGTGAGCCAGAGAGTTCTTTCAGCCTCGCCATCAGTCTGTTGTCAAACTCTCTTCCCATATCGTGATGTAATCTGCTTGGAAAGCCGAACTTGAGTGCGTAGTCGTTGAATATCTTGTCAGCCACAGTTTTAGCAGTCTTGTTCTTTGTGGCGTAGGCTTGGGCAAACCTTGTAAAATGATCCATGACCACTAATATATACTCGTAGCCGTGTTTGCATTTCTCCAGGTGAAGGAAGTGAATGGAGACAAGCTGGAATGGATAGGTGGTCTGGATCGATGTCATAGGTGCACAAGTCTGCTTACTTGGCTTCTTCTTTTTGAGACATTCACACACTTTGGTAACGAAATGTTCCACAGGTCAAGCGTCCTTTCAACCCCTAGGTGACCCATGTCCTGGTGTAGCTCTTTGAAAACCAGCGGGTGATAAGCCTTTGGGATCAGCAGCTGTTCTCGGCGGGAGGTTCTGCGGCGCAGGACACCATCGTGGTCTACGTGGATCTTTAGCCACTGTTTTAGCAGCATGGCTACAGCAGGGGGCTCTTCTTTCATTTCGATTCTGCTTGGCCTCTTTCTCTGTGACTTGTACCAGAGGACTCTCGACAGGATCTCATCCTCTTCCTGAGCTTTGCGGATTTGGTCTGGAGTGAGAGGTTCGCTGGTTTCACTGTCTTTCACCAGGCTTAGGGCACTGACATGAACCTCCTGACTTCCCCGGCAAGGGTCTTTCCGTTCGATTGTTAAGCTCTCCATAGATGCACTTATTGCCTCTTGACCCGACTCTGCAGTACAGCTGCGAATGTATTCCTCAAAGTCCAGCGGCATTCGCTACAGCCCATCAGCATCTGAGTGGTTCTTGCCTGGTCGATAGCGTATGGTGAAGTTGTAGTCGGCCAGCTCCGCCACCCATCTGTATCCGGTGGCATTAAGTTTGGCGGAAGTGAGCACATAGGTCAACGGTTGTTTTCTGTGTACACCACAAATGATGTAGCGTGGAACAGGTAGTCGCGGAAGCGTTCACAGATGGCCCACTTCAACGCCAAGAACTCTAGTTCCCCGGAGTGCAGATGGTACCTCTTTTCTGATGGACTTAAGGTGTGGGAGCCATACGCTATCACTCTCATCCTTCCTTCCTGTCGCTGATACAACACAGCCCCCAGGCCGACTTGTGATGCGTCACAGTGTAACACAAACGGCTCAGTGAAGTCTGGATATCCTAGGGAGGCATATTGTGTCTCTGAGGCCAGCCAAACATGCTCCATGCTCCTCTGGAATTCTGCTGGTGCAGAGCTCAGACCAAAGGGTATGCGAACCCATTCATAGAGCCCCCAGGGTGTGATGAAGGCTGTCAAGGGGCGGCTGGCCTCATCCAGGTAGCCCTGGTGGTAGGCTTTACCCTGGTCCAAGACTGAAAACCATGAACTGCCGCCCAGGGCATCCAGCATGTCTTGAATCCTCGGTATTGGATCCCGGTCTGGGACTGACTTGCGGTTGAGTTCTCTGAAGTCGCCGTCTTTTTTCCGGACACAGACTACTGGCGACGAATAAGAGGATCGTGATGGTGTGATCCACCCTTTGTTCAACAGGTCCTGCAGGTACATTGTGAAGAGGCTTTGGGACAGACATGTACGTCTTTCGTACTGGGTGGGTGTCGTTGAGGGTAATATGCATCTTGAGAGTTGGTATAGAGCCTACATCATCACTGTCGAATGCAAATGCCTCACATTCCTCTCTCAACACTCTCCTTACAGCTTCCTGTTGTCCCTCTGGGAGTTGTTGGAGGTCCACAGGGGGGTCCCAGGCTGTTGGTCTCTTGACTAAATAATTAATATACAGTGCCACACATGCACACTGAATACTGATTACTGATGAATTACTGTGAATTGATAACTGTGAATTGATGATTGTGATTGTGAATTGATAAATGTCATCTCAAGTCACTATAGAGAACAAAGGAAATGGTGTGCTCAACTCTTGCATAAAAATAAATATACTGGGTGCCGGCTCAAAAATCTAACTTTCGTGTTTTCTCTATCTCAAGGCACTATACACAGAGAGCAGAATACATACATGCAAATAGTCTGAAATTTGTAACAAAAAGTCACAAGCCAGAAGTAAATTCAACAGTTTATTACACACTCAAATTCTCAGAGCACAGTGGAACTACTCATCTGAGGCTGCAGCACCTAAATGAAAAGACAGATTGATAACTGGGAAGTGACTAAACTTGTACACATTTTTATAAAACAATGATCAGCACTAACTATCCTAAACCTTACCTTTAACTGCTGCAATTTGTGCATCAGCACATGCATTGAAAAGGTCTTCGAAGACCTCGAAGAGGGCATACCCAAGGCCATGTGAGGCCGTGTTGAAAGTTGATCCCTGAGCTTTTAGGCTTTGACAGCCAGTTTTGATCATACTCCTTGAGGAAAGTAATACATATAAGGTTTGTCTCACTAGTGTAAATTACAGTAGTTAACGTTTAATACATTTCTTAGGACTTTATCTTAATGTTTTGCATCTATGATACTGCACTCCTTGTTTTTGTCAATTTTTTCCATGGATTCTCTGTAATGTTATGTATTATTATTGAATCCTTATTTGAAAGTCTTATTATTGTATGTAATGCTTTAACTGTATTGTCACAGTTGCACTGGAATGTTGTAAAGAATAAATTCTTACTTGAACAAGGCCAGGTGGCCAAGGGTCACGTCCATGTCTGTGTCCTCTTCAATTAATTTCACCTTGTCCAAAGGTATCAATTTGGCCGCCAGTTCCCCAAAGTTTTGAGCAAGGTCACTTGCCTCCCCTTGAAGATGGAAGAATCACAGTTAGTTACAGTCAAAGTTTAGAGAACATGGTGAATAGTTTTCATTGTTTAGTAAATTGAAATATTCTTATAGCATTGAACTGGGCTCTAAATAAGTATTTATATAAAGTATGAAGAATGATGTTTCATTAGATCAAAGTAAAGCAAATGTAGACATTTAGGAGAATAACAATTTCATTATAATGTCCATAATGATAAAGATGCACTTGAACTCATGTTGATTGCTTCTATGTACTGTACCCTCCGTAAGTCTGCTACACAGTGACGTGAGCGTGGTGACTGGCCTCGGCTTCACTCCTACGCTCCCTAGCTCTTTTTCAAGTTATTTTTTAAATTTTTGTCACATCTTAGGAGGGCCACACACGAGGCCACTGACATTCCCTCCGGTGGCCCCACTCTCCTCCTCCGCTCCTCAGTTGTGACAGAGTATCTTATCAGAGATTGACAACATCATTACACAACATCATACTAATTTTTTCATTACTGCTCATTTGGTGTGTAGGTGAATATACAAATCACATAAGTTAGCCACAAATGTTGAAACAGTGAAGTTATTGAAACATTTCCTATTATAAAATGTTGTAGCCTACCTCTTTTTGTGATGCCCAAAAGAAAGGCAGAATGGCCTCAACCTCTCTGAATAAGGTTTCAGCTGCTGGGGTTGGTGCTGTGGTTGGGGTTGAGATGGCTGGGGTTGGTGCTGTGGTGGATGCAGAGGTGGCTGAGGTTGGAGCTGGGGCAGGTGCAGAGGTGGCCGGGGTTGGTGATGCAGTAGGCGCTGAAGTGGCCGAGGTCAGACATGAGGCTGGCTTTTTTATTCCTTTTTTCATGTCAATTCCTAAAAAAGATTTTAAGTTACCATTAGAAGGCTCCAACTCAGTAATGCTACAGATACAAAATGAAATCATCATTAACCTTATAACCAGCTTGGAAGGCGCTAATTTCTACAATCACTCTTGAAGGAAGCTAAGAGAATACTGAAAAAATATGCAATATGAGACACAAAGACACCTTGATGACCAGAGGTGGTCAGGGTTGGAGGTGGGGCGGGTGCAGGGGGAGCTGGTGTTGGAGGTGGGGTGGGTGCAGAGGGGGTCAGGGTTGGAGGTGGGGTGGGTGCAGAGGGGGCCAGGGTTGGAGGTGGGGCGGGTGCAGAAGGGGCCAGGGTTGGAGGTGGGGTGGGTGCAGAGGGGTCCAGGGTTGGAGGTGGGGTGGGTGCAGAGGGGTCCAGGGTTGGTGCTCGGGGTGGGTTTTTCCTGGGCCGAGTTGTACGGGAAGTACGGATATCGGAACACGGCCTGGTGCCTGTTTATTTGGTTCCGTCTTCCAAATCGGCACTGAAAAGAAACAAGCCGGAACGAAGATTGGTTCCGGCTTGGTCAGCTGACTCAACCCAGTGCCTACAGGAATGCTACCGCTGCACTGACTGGGATCTGTTCAACAATGAATGGCAGGACATTGATGAGCTAACAGAGACTGTCTCTGCATACATTACCTTCTGTGAGGACATTGACGAGCTAAGAGAGACTGTCTCTGCATACATTACCTTCTGTGAGGACATTGACGAGCTAACAGAGACTGTCTCTGCATACATTACCTTCTGTGAGGACATTGACGAGCTAACAGAGACTGTCTCTGCATACATTACCT
>JAOPJI010000135.1:15789020-15801101 GCA_027122695.1 Merluccius productus
ACCTGCAGCTCATCTCTCATTCTGCTGCTGATTGTGTCTCCACACGTCCTGCATGGCTGCCTTCACGCCTCCCCCCCCCACTCCTCCCCTCCCCTCCCCCTGACATAGACGTCCGTCGCTATGGGAACCAGCGGCTACATTAACGTACAGGAAATGTGACACTAATGACGAGTTTTGGCTAAAACTCGCTGTGAGTCCGTTGAGACCGGCGGACACGCCGCCGCTGGTTCTGTTCTAATTGTGCTCATTAGCTGAGGAAAACACAAACACATGAACACGCAGCCGGCGCATGCTAATGAGCCGCGATGAGCGGGGGGGAATCTCTCCCTCTCGGAAACCCCCGCAGCACACAGGTGAGTGGCGCCAGGTGAGCGGCACCAGGTGAGTCATGATGGAGGAAGTGTTTACCTAACAGACATAAAGTCCAGATTACCTGTCTATCTGTAACACCACCTGGTTAGCATACGACACCCAGCCCTGAGAACCACCACTACATACACACATTATTCTGGAAGGACCTGGCGGCCATCTTGGTTCTGGAGGCTAGCTGGGGGGGGGGGGACTGTCCATTACCTCCAGTATTTCTACATCAGATCACTTTATTGTCATTGTTTCCTCTGCTTTGTAGTTGTAGTACCGCTCCGGTGACCTAGTTGCCACCGTAGCCATGACTACCACAGAGGTCAACCAAGGTCATCTGATTCATCTTCTCTACGTTCTACTTCCTGGTTACCAGCCTGCGCCCCCCCCCCCCCTCCCCCCCAGCCCAGAGTCCAACCAGTCTGACTCAGACCAGGTGGGGCTGTAGACCAGATACCAACCACACACTACACACCTGGTGTGTTCATAAACGGTGTGTTCATGTGTTGTTGTTTATTGTGTTTATGTATTGTTTATTGTGGTCATTAGCTGAGTGGCCCCCGGGGGCCAGACTACCCTGACTGGACACCAGATGGTCCTGACACTCCGTTGCTAGGCAACAGCTAATCAAACACCAAGCACATGTGATGAGTCTTGATCACACAAACACACACACACACACACACACACACACACACATGCACACATGCATGCACACACACACACAACAAAACTTTGCTTGACTTGGAGTCAGAAGCTGCTGGTACTGAATCATGTCAGTCTCAGTGACATCATGAACCAAAATGTATTCACTAGTAGAAGAACGGTCCTCTCTCAGGTCCTCAGATGGAGGAGACAAGGTGGGACTTTGTCAAACTGATTCAGGAAGTGAGAGCCAACATAATTATCACTCTAAATTTGGGACTGGTGGCGACGACCCAGAATCCTCCAGTCACTAAATACGATATCATGACGACATTATGACACTGTGATCGGTGACATCATCATGTTGTCATGACGTCACGAGAGAGAGAGAGAGACAGAGACAGAGAGAGAGACAGAGATAGAGAGACAGAGAGAGACAGAGAGGGAGAGAGACAGGCAAACAGAGAGAGAGAGAGACAGAGACAGACAGACAGACAGACAGACAGACAGACAGACAGAGAGACAGGAGAGGAGGAGAGGAGAGGAGAGGAGGAGAGGAGAGGACAGGAGAGAGGGGAGGAGAGAGGAGAGGAGAGGAGGAGAGGAGAGGAGGAGGTTACAGTTAAAGCACCGTATCGCTTTTGGCCCATTTCTCTCCATCTCTCTCTGCAGAATACAGAATACTCCTCATCGTCGTGGAAACCACCGACATGCATTCAACACGCCAAGGCCATGATCTAGTTACACACACACACACACACACACACACACACACACACACACACATATAATAATCATGATCAGCCATAGAAATGTATTTTTAACAGACTACTGTATTGAATTATATACCATAATATTACATGACCATAATGAGATATTAAATAAAATGAGCTCAGAGCTTTAATCCAAGAGGTTTTATCCTTAGTACTCGTATTATCTCTACAGGTTACACACGCTAGGCTGGGGAGGGACGATGGTTTTATATTTTACAGTATATATATTATATTTTATATTTTATATATTATATTCGGCATATATATTCATTTATATTCTACATTTTATAAGACAGGTATTATTGTCCGATCTGAAGGAAAGTCTAACTGAACTTTCATGTCGTCTCGTTTAATGAGTTTAAGGTGGTGGAGACAGTTGGCCCACTTTAAACCTGTTAAAACCGGTTTGAACAAACCGGTTTAAACAAACCGGTTTGAACCAGTTAAAAGCGGTGTGTCTGCCAACAAGCAGCGCTGGTTTTGTCCCACCTCCCGACTCTGATTGTGAATATGGAAATGGATCGGCTCATTCTTCTCCCGCTTGACTCTGGAGATTAGAGATTATATTATTATATATTAACACGATCACGTCACGATACTTTAGAGATTATATTATATATTAAACACGATCACATCACAATAGTTTCATCATTGTTTTATTCAGAATATAAACATCCTTTCTCTGCTCCAACTCTTTCATCTCCAACGCCAGCGGACACTAAACTCCCCAGAGGTTTGGGATGTTTATGAATATTGGTACTAAATATACTAAACACCACAGTATCTCTGGATTAAACAAAGTGTAGGTCTATAAAGTTCAACAAATCATCATCATCATCATCGGACTCATTCAAACTTTATCGGTTTCCGTTAAGTGAACATCATTACCATGGCAACGGGAGGTCATTAGCACAACTCCCACGCCTCTGATCTCTTAATGAAGAGAAAACGCTGCCAACATATAATAATATATAAATATAAATATATATATATTTATATATTTATATATATATATACTATAATATATTCACCTTTCACACACACACACACACACACACACACACACACAGTAATTGTCTCTGTTAGCAGTGAAAGGCTTTGGGAGCCGCGGCGCCTTTAACAGCTTTTTAATGAGAGGAAGACTCTTGGTGTGTCTGAAATCGCGCACTTCTATACTTACTTACTTTTTTGAGTGCACTTTGCGCAAAAACAGAGAGTGTGCCAAAATGCAGTACACTGGAAATACCTCAGTGGCGCACTCAACACAATCTAAAATTCGAGTGTGGACCGATGGACACTTTTCACCCTCAACGGCCGCCATCTTGTCTACGTAGCCGAAGGGGTGGAATTAAAAATAATGGAGGACACAGGAGTAACAGTTGAGACCAACGCGCTCCACAAATGTAAAATTATATTGGTTTGTTTTTCAGTACAACTACAATGTTTTAGGCTGTATCCGATGTTGACCAGTGTTTTTAATTCTGTAATCAGTTGGTATCAAGAACGATAACGTGAATACTGCTAGATCGCTAATACAGACTAACGTGTCTGTTTTGGCTATCGGTAACGTTAAATCGGCTGGCGATAGCAGTATCAGCGACGGACAGCACGCAATATTACATTTAAAATATATTTTCTTTTCACCTGATATATCTTTGATAGGGTCAGATGAAGAGACACGGAGCCTCATCCCGTGGCGGACAGTCAACGCCTCACTGTTCACAGGGAGGCGTAACGCTGCCGTCACTGGATATGAGTAAGTGAATGCATATACAGGCTGCACTAGATTGAAATGTTTCCTATATTACTTATCTGTCGTTATATATTGAAGTCACTGCATGGAGTACAATTACATTGTGGTAATCCGATTGTATTTCAAACAGGACATACATTACTGCCCGGGGCCTGGAGGGGCGAGTGACTCCCATTTAAAAAAAAAAAAAAAAAAAAAAAAAAAAAAAAAGGGAAAACCAAATATAAGGTTGTTAACCACACACACACACACACACACACATACTCGTATTTGTCCCTTTTTGGGGCCACAGGTTTTTAACCCAATTGTGGGGCCCACCCTTTCCAATGGTCCCAGGCCTCTGTAAAAAATCAGGCAAGCTTAAAAAAAATTAACAACATTTTCAGTCACTTTAGATTAGCCATATTCTAAAAAAATGTCTCCACGCTAGTTTTTTTGGTCACTCATGGGGACATGTTTCTAGCATTTGTTACTTGTGGGATCCACTTGCACACACACACCGATATGTCAAGTCTTTCTACCTTAGCAGGGACCAAAAACTAGATGGAGTTATTAGTTGTTTCTATAGTTTTTTATTAACAAAAAAACTGCAAGGCTGCATCAGAGGTTTACATCCTGCATCTCCTCTCCTCACAATAGGTACACAGAGCAGTGATAATTAAAAAACAATCACCTGCTTAAAATGAATCAACTGATAAGAACACAACATAATAACATAAAAACTAGGGCTGGGCAATGTTAACGCAGTCAGAACCCCTGACTTGAAACACTTTCACTCAAATTTTCTTCGCAGAGAAGTAATGCGATTTTTAACAAAGTATTTCACTGCCCTCCAGTCTCGATTCTTCAGGGCTTGAGGTTCTGCAGTGATGCAGCGCTGACAGTCCTCCTTCCCTGGGACTTGGTTCATCAGAATTAATCTTTTTAAATGACGTTCTACTGCAGCACATTCTTCTGTTGTCCAGGTTCTTTTAATAACAGTTTGTTTACCTAAATGGGCATAAAAAAGACAAGTTACAGAGTTATAAGAACTTAAACTTAAACTACAATGAATATGAATGTCTCATTTGAAACATCAAGTGATTTATTGCACGTATTGGCGAAAAAGATTTGTGTGGTTTCTGCCTCTCTCTCAAACAGGCAATGTTTCTAGAGTCTCTGTCACACCTCTGTGTCATGATTGGTCAAAATCTAAAAGCCTGGTTGATAATCTATTAGTTTTCTTCCCTCACAAAACATGAAATATAAAAAGAAAGAAAAATGTGGTGGTGAAATAGGGACGTGATTGAAGACAGTCGCAATGTGTTCATATGCCTGTTAGAGCTCTTTGCATTACATGATCAACAATATGTTTCAGACACGCCACGAACTCAAACAAAGTTAGCAACCAAATTAAAACAGGGCTACAACACACAAGAAGCTTTGGCGTTTCTGTCTACAAATGTATTGATGGACAGGCTGAGGAAAAGACGTCAGAAAACAGCATCAGAAACGTGGTGAAGTGAGGAGTAGCTACAGCTGGGCTGATCATTTTCAAGACCAGTAAGTCCCTGTTTGTTGTTATGCAGTTTGAATATTATAAGATGTTTGCTTATTTCTGTAAAACGCAGCATAAAATTTGATTGTTGAGTTTTATTCTCAAAGTTTGTGCCTGTGTGTTTGTGAATATGAGATAGAATGACAAAATGACATGTTTTGTACATTAATGTGTTTGGTTTGTATTGCATATTTAGCACGCATAGTGCACATTTCAGCTGCATTTAAAGTCTGATTTGGCGATTGTTGACTGTGATTAATGGCTTCAAATGGCTCTTAATACGCACAGTATTTTTTTTCCGACAGTGTTTAAATTTAAGAAGCTTACCTCTCTTTTTAGCAAGCTTCCTCCTCTGGTTTTTGGCAAAGGGGCTTTCTTGTGATGGTGTGGTGATGGTCTCATCTTCTGAACCCTGATCTTCTGCCATACTTGATTCTGAAAAAAGAAAATAGTTAAAATAAATAACAAGATAGTACTAGCATTCCAGAAACTGACTGCATTTGATCCTTTTCTTTCTGATAATTTAGTACAGGGGTCGGCAATAGGCGGCCCGCAGGCCGAATGTGGCCCGCCGAACCTTCCAATGTGGCCCACGACTGAGTTCTAATAGTTTACGTACTGTTTTTCTCGGTCTCTATGCCTACAGACGCCTGTAAGTCAATGCGCAGGGACACGGAAACACGTGTCCCAGTGCATCGTTGTGTGTGCCTGTGAGACGCTGCACTGGGATAAGGAAACGCTCAGGTAACATGCGCGAATGTTTGGGGAGCCGGCTGGACTGCAGGGTTTTCCCTGGCTGTCTGCAAATGCCGTGGGTGATTTTGGACTTCGTTGCTTTGTCATGAGCGGCAGACCAAGTTCTGTTTTGTTTTTTTGATTTTTGTTGTTCAGACATAGGCCTAGTTATCCCACAACCCACCACAATTCTCCGAGCTTTAAATATAGGAATATTTAGGTGTATATCCCCTCCTTAGCCCTAAAACCTTGATCATGGAATTAGAAAGCCATGAAGTCTGTGACGCCATGATGCAGATACCAAAGCTGTAAGCTTGTATTGCAACACAGCCAAATAACATGCCGTGTATTTAACGTACCTCTCTTTTTTGAAAACCTCCTCTGGTTTTCTGTAGAGGTCCTCTCTTGTAGGGATGCGGTGCTGTCCTCGTCTTCTGATTCCTGAGCTTCTGGTATACTGGCATCTGGTCAGGGAAAAAAGATTAAAACAGAAAAAGGAGACAGCTATAGACTAAAATATGAATACGAAGTAGCTCTTGGTAAGCTGGCTGCATTTTTGTTTGTCATGCATACAAATTTTGTCATTGCAACAACTATAAAATTGTAATAAAGATTGTATATAATTTGTACATGGTGCCTGCATTTTTAACAGATAAATGGGCAGAATTTGTGCATGAACCTGCCTGATTCTTCAACAACCCAGTGTGATTTGGAGCAAAACGTGCTAAACTGAAACCCTTGAACAAGATTGTGAGGGCTATGAACAAGATAATACAACAGACACGTCTCCGCAGCCTTCACAAGAGACTTACAGGAAGACCTAAAAAAAAATTGCAGTAGGAAACACATGCCTAACACCCACTAGGCTCCCATGTCCTCTGTGCATCTACTGTATATACAGTAGTTTGGCTACTTGTCACTCAGACTATAAGGGTTTTTTCCCCTCCACCCTTAACCCCCCTGCTAATAACACAATAACCTAGTCTGCACCTACTTTTGCACCATTATTGCAAGAGGGCCGTCATAGAAATGTGCATAAATGAAGAGTTATTTCAGGTCCTTTAAGAATTTTACACACACAACATATTCCATAGATGACCCTAGTCATAATTGGTTTGTGTTTGTTGATTTTGTTTTGTCTGTAAACTGTATGAATCAAGTTCCTCATAAATAAATTTAAGAAGCTTACCTCTCTTTTTAGCAAGCTTCCTCCTCTGGTTTTTGGCAAAGGGGCTTTCTTGTGATGGTGTGGTGATGGTCTCATCTTCTGAACCCTGATCTTCTGCCATACTTGATTCTGAAAAAAGAAAATAGTTAAAATAAATAACAAGATAGTACTAGCATTCCAGAAACTGACTGCATTTGATCCTTTTCTTTCTGATAATTTAGTATATTATGTGAATCTATCGAAGGTGACAGAGAAAGTTGTGCATACTGTTCTAATGTGACAGATTAAATCATAGCAGATACAATTTGTTTTGAGTCTATAAAGTCACAGAATATTTGAAAGCTTTAAATGTTGTGTGATAAGATAGTCACTTTTCCCTATTTCCAAATATGCAATGGCAATAATTTAATTTAAACCTGCTGTCATTGTATAGCCAAAGAAGATTTAGAACCAAATATTCAAATCCAATGACTGATAATTCAGAACCAGTGTCAAAATGCTTCAAACATACCTTCGATATCCTCTTGTGAACAAACTTCAATTTCAACAGCCTCTGAAATGTGATTTGACAAAATACTGTATGAATGAGCTGGACAGCTGAAAGTGTAGTGATCTACCTCTGACAATCAAGAGTAAAACAAGGGGAACTTAAATAGCTAGACTGATAAAATAGTTGAATTGAATTGTGCTGTTATAGTCAAACTCCAGCCAATACAAGCTTGCCCTGTTCAAAACTGTTTCCATTAAAATATATGTAAATAAACAAAAATATATATGACTAAGTACCATTTGGATCAATGTGAATTTCATCCAGGCTCTTCCCTTTGTACTGTCCTAGCTTTCCCTGCTCCAATGCCAGGAGGACTTTGCTTATTTTCGCGAGCTGGAGGGTCCCCTCTGGAAGGCGGTAGTGTTTTCTGTGTACATCTATGTTATGGCCAAGGAAGTCTGCCAACTGGTCAAGTTCTGTGTTCTTCAGATTTAGAACAGTGGAGAGCGTTGCAATGTGCTTCCTGAGTTTTGTTGAGGTCAGAGCTCTGGGATTTTTGATGCCACTGCATTCATGCACTAACTGTCTTATGCAGTCAGAACCCCTGAGGTGATTGACAGAATGAGGCAATGCAAACAAGAAACCATTTTCAGTCAGTACCCCACATTCTTCTCGCCTCTCGACCAGAGTATCAAGACATTCCTTCATGAGTGGAGTGAGGAGAACAGGAACTTTCCTTCCTCTCTTTCCAACAATGGTTATCCGGACAAAATGTTTGCAAAGCTTCTGCTCAAGTTCTGTCAGGGCCAAGTTAACGTCTTCATGCGTTTCTGATAGGTCTCTGGACAAGTACACAGACAAAGGCATTTTGGATACCTCTCCTTCTCTACGGCGGTTGAAGAGGATTACTTGTGCCAGGGTCACTTTAGCCAGGTCTTTCCAGTTTGAGGGGGAAGCCTCTTCTTTCAGGGCATCTAAGTGTTCCTGTTGTTTTTCAGACAGCTGGGAATGAAGACTTTGGACATCCTGCGTGAATGGTAGGAGTTGAGGGGAATTCCACTTGGACTGGTTGAGCTGAATCAGTGCTTGGCTTGCAATGTCGAATTTCCAGCTTTCTTGGTATAGCTGTGCAAATTCCTCAGCATCTTGGACTGTTCCTTTATCTCTTGCCTTCAATCCTTCAGATTTCTTGAACATAGCCAAAGCAAGCAAGCTGTGTCCAACTTTGCGAGCCAGTGATGGACATTTATATTTGCCCGTTTCATCACTGAATCCAGCTAAGCATCTTGCAGCAGTGACAACATGAGAATACTTTTCAGGTTTTATAAGTTAATCTATAGTGTTCACTGGTGCGACTTTTTTTGCTGCCAGTATCAGCCTGCCAAGTTCCCTCAGCTTTTGTCGAATGTACTGGTGTTGGCTGATTACCCTTTCGTTCTTCTTAAACAGTCTGTAGCCGTACTCCAGAAGGTAGCGGTCTTTCTTTACAGCTATGGCAATCTCGTCTTGATTCATATTATTCAAGAACTTCGTCTTGTCCTGAGGGTTGAGCTTGCAAACCTGAAAATGGCGCCACATGACTCTTTTTGTAAACAGTCCGTAGCAGTACACACAATGTAGAAATTTTTGTCCCTCAGTCTTTTCCTTTGGCTGCTTGAATGGGATCAGCTTTCCTTTCTGGCTCTCCAAAACGTCTGTGTTATGTTCAAAATTTCCTTTGTTTCTGATTAAATCTAAGTGCAGTCGTCTTTCTTTAGAGTTTTTTGGAAAACTGAATGCTTTTGAAACATCTATTTCATCACTGTGCATACGTAACAAATGTCTTGACATTTTTTGAACTATCTTTTTACAATAAAAGCAGTGATGCTTCTTGTTATACCGTCTTGAACCATCCTCTTTCTTCCTAACTGGATCGACAAAGACATCATGCTCATCAATACAAGTTTGCCCCACCGTCTCTTCATTCATACAAGTGCTTTCAGCAGAACCATTGTTTATTTCAAAGCTGCTCTGCCTGGAGGACTTGGACTGACTCTGCCTGGAGGACTTGGACTGACTCTGCCTGGAGGACTTGGACTGACTCTGCCTGGGGGACTTGGACTGACTCTGCCTGGAGGACTTGGACTGACTCTGCCTGGAGGACTCAGACTGGCTCTCACTGGAGGACTCGGACTGACTCTGCCTGGAGGACTTGGACTGACTCTGCCTGGAGGACTTGGACTGACTCTGACTGGAGGACTTGGACTGACTCTGACTGGAGGACTTGGACTGACTCTGCCTGGAGGACTTGGACTGACTCTGCCTGGAGGACTTGGACTGACTCTGACTGGGGGACTTGGACTGACTCTGCCTGGAGGACTCAGACTGGCTCTCGCTGGAGGACTCGGACTGACTCTGCCTGGAGGACTTGGACTGACTCTGCCTGGAGGACTTGGACTGACTCTGCCTGGTGGACTTGGACTGACTCTGCCTGGAGGACTTGGACTGGCTCTTGCTGGAGGACTCAGACTGGCTCTTGCTGGAGGACTTGAGCCTATCCTTATTAATTACCATGGGTATTTCCAAGCTGCAGTCACTGTCTGTGCTCTCTTCCATGAGACCTGGATTATACTCCTCTCCACTATCTTGATCTACACTTGAGGAATCTGATCCTGCAAGAATCCCTTGCATCTTGAGAAGAAAAAGAAAGCCTAAATTAATAACTCAACCTACTCTTCCCTTATACTAAATATGATTAAAATGCATAGCAGTCTAGGCAGTTTAATACATGTTAAAATTATGTGCATTTGTCACTCAGTTAGTGGCATTTTAAGTGCCAGAGTCATACCTGAATGTTTTTTGTCCACAGCTTTGGAACAACTTCAATGTCTGATTGCTCATTAGAATCATCCGTTATGGAATCCTCATTATCGGTTTCCTCAATCCTCTCATCTGAATCACTGACAGGTTCACAGAAATCTTCTAATGTATGCATCTACAAAGAGAGTTGTGTCAGGTGAAGTTTATACTCTAGTTATGTCACAAAAATGTGGTATATATATCCCAATTTGTTTGTCAAATGTTAAGGTAAAATTAAATAGGCCCACCCTTTGCAGAAATGTACAGAAATGTTTTAGAAAATATGAATGAAAGCAAGAACAATATTTACAACTAAAATGGCAGCACCTACAAAAAAACAACACCAAACTCACCAACGAGAGCAAAAGACATGTAATCATGACTATCTGACTGTCTAGTTTGTTATTGCTTTGTATTTTCTCTTAAAGGTTAACATCTTCTAAACTGAATACCTCTTTTACTGACAGGCTTTCAGGATGCTAACAGTCTCCACTCACCCTTTGTAAAGCCATCTCAGACTTGGACTGAGTTGAAGGGCCCTCTCCACTGTCATCACTGTCGTAGAGGGCATCAGAAAAATCTGGAACTTTTTTCATCTGCAGAGTGTTATGTTATGGCGTGGTTATAGATTTTAGTTTACATTTATCAAAATCAATTACAGAGAACAGATAACAGGGGTAAATGACTGATCAATAAATTATTGATATTTAAAGTGTCAGGGGCATACCCATGCTTTTCGTCCTTCTCAACTTTGGAACACCTTCATCACAGCGTGGAGCCAATGGCTGATCATTTAAACAATCCTCATCGGTTCCATCAGTGTCAGAATAATCCACCAGGCATGATCCTCTGATAGCAAATTTCTAAACATAATTAAAGACAAAATAATCAGGGAGGTTGAGCATACTATCTCATATAGACACTGTGGTGCAGTTACCACAAGCAGACTGTACATGTTTCACTATCAGTGCTAGGCTGTTAGCATCAGTGTTTGTGATAAGCAGTTATTTGTTATCAGGCTCAGGTAATTAGAAAAGAGAATAACTTTTTTTTATTTAACTTATTTTCTTCATCATACAGCAGCTCAGAAAGTGCATTATTGTTATTGTATATACTTAAGTTTGGATGCAGAGAAGTGTTGTCCTGTAGGTTAACAATCACTTATAGAGGGGTCCATACGGAGGGCCCCAGTAGGGACATGAACTGAAACTTGGTGTGTGTGTGTGTGGAAGAGAAAAGTTGGAAAACCCTTTTGTAGGAAGAGTATCTAACAGGGCCCCATTAAGACATGACCTGAACCTTGTGTGTGTGAAACCAGTTAGCTAAATGGAGATCAAATAGAAACTAATGTGTCAAGTTATCAGTGCACTTTATGAAGAACTCAATCACATTCATGCTTTCCATTACCTTTGGGGCATCATCTTCAGCAGCAGCAGCATCATCATCATCATCTTCACCATAAACCTTGGAGAACAGATCAACAGGAGGCACGGCCATCTCTTCTTCTGCTGCTGGAGTCTGCTTGGATGTCACCTAGTGTTCAGACATACAAGAAGAAGACAGTCAGCTCTGACAGGAATCATGAGTTGGGAAATACTTGCAGATCACAAAGGTATTATAATCCAGGGCCCCACGAGGGTCACTCTTAGAAGTCTCCCTATCTTAACATCCCAACAGAGGCCTAAAAAGGGATCTCACTTCAAAATATTTTCTTCATCATACAGCAGCTCAGAAAGTGCATTATTGTTATTGTATATACTTAAGTTTGGATGCAGAGAAGTG
>JAOPJI010000135.1:15823798-15834722 GCA_027122695.1 Merluccius productus
TGTGTGTGTGTGTGTGTGTGTGTGTGTGTGTGTGTGTGTGTGTGTGTTTGTATCTCTGACTGGGAAGGTATTTCCTGATTGGATACCCGGAGCAGCCTGGGTCACCGTCGAAGGCCTACACACAAGCATGGCCATTCATTGGTCGCGAACAGTGCTCGGTTTTCATTTGCCTGACTTACATGGGGAGTCTCGGGGCAGACCGGGCTGCAGTTCCTCAGCGCTGCTATGGCTGCTAAGTCCCTCATGTCAATACTTCATTGCCTTTTTCCCATGCTTGTGTTTCTCCTTCTGCAAGGTACGTTTTTGGTTTTTTACATAGATTTGTAAATGTGTTATTATTTATACCTTTTTTTTTTTTTTTTAAGAAGATGGGGGGGCATGTGTGTGTGTGTGTGTGTGTGTGTGTGTGAAGCAGTGGTACCCACACTTTCAGACGGAGGACGCATTTGATTAGAGATGCTTGACCGTCTTTTTGTGGCTTTTTCCTCGTCGAACAGGAGAGGGCCGTCAGATGGAGAGTGATCTCTGTGACACCGCTTGTCCCGGTGAGACTCCCTCATCCTCGGGTACATCACATAATAGATAAATCATAATAACGTTCGTTCATTTCAGGTTTTCCTTCACGTTTTTTTTGGTCATTCCTATGTAATGGAGGAAGTATTTGAGTGAACGTGAATTCGTCCGCCCATCATGTCCGCTCTAGGGTCCTCTTCCCCAGACCCGTCCTACCAGAGAGGGGTGAGGTATACGTACAGGTACAGCACCGTCGTGGCCACCACCCTCCACGGCGCCAACTCTGGAAGAAACGGTCTGGCTCTGGACTGTGTGGTCGACATAGAAACCGTCTCCAAGTGTCACCTAACGATGCAGGTCAGCGGGGGAGGGAATAAAAGCGCACAAAGCTTTTTCATGTAAAAATAACGGCAAAGTTATTGTTATCTTTTATTTTTTTTATCTATCCAATCGTGTTTGATTTGTGCTGTCCTTTTCACTTTTTTCTTTTTTTGCTGTCGTAACACTTTGAATTTCCCTCCTGGGATTAATAGTGTTATGTTATCTTATTTCAACTGTGCTTGCACCCCAGATTAGGAATTCACAGATAAAGAGGATTTCCCCCCAGAAGGAGCACTCTGTACTGCGATTCAAGAGTCTGAGGTGATGTTGCAATCAAACAAGAGATATAATCTATATATATATATATTACACATATATTACAACAATAATAACTTCTTTAGTTATTGCGAGTGTTAAGAGCAAAAGTACGGTTCCCAAACGATGTTGTTAAGCACAACAAACACGGCTCGTCTGTCTGTGAGTCCTGCGTCTCCGAGGGACTGACGGCGCGGTGTTTTCCTTTCTCCCCCAGGGAGGCTCTGGAGAGAAAGCGCCTCAAGTTCTCCCTCCGAGGGGGAAAGGTCACGGCGCTGTGTCCACAGGAGGGCGAGCAGGTGTGGGCCCTGAACATCAAGAGGGCTCTACTGAGCATGCTCCAGACCTCACACGCGGCCTCCAAACAGGAAACAGAAAAAGAGGTGAGAATAAATACGACTTATTATTTATTTTATGTCATTTATTGTATTAATTAAAAAAATCAAGGAAGTTTCAAAGGGTGTCCTAGTTACTTTCACACACTATCTCTGTTTACCTTTGTTTTATTGTGTCGTTTCTTCCAGACGGATGTCTACGGTACCTGCCACAGCAGGTATGAACAGAGAGGATCTCTACTGATCAAGACACGGGACCTGAAAGAGTGCCAAGAGCACAGACTGTCAGACTTCTGGTCCCAGTCCATACTGCTGACCGAGGACACTGTGAGTTCACACACCTTTAGCTCATTTAAAAACAAAGTCCAAATGCTCGCAGCTAATTATTGTTTTATATGCACATCAGTTTAAAGAGTAACTAACCACACAGGAAAAAGAAAAACCGAGAAACAGCGCCATCTCTAGTTAAATACTGGTTACTGATTGTTATTTCTCCAGGAAATTCTTCGTAATGTTGTAGCCTATATATTATAACAAACTATTATCAATACCTAAACTAATCTTTGTCAGGAGTGTCAAGGTCGAGTAACAATAATATTAATAATACAATTGTACTTTTGAGTGTGTTTCTGGAAACCCACAAACATTTAAATTGTTCAACCACCATTAGTAAAGTCATCACTATTCTCAATGCAGTTCATTCTGCCGTTTGTCCTGTTGCATATTTACACACCGCCAGCAAGCACACGTCCTCCCACCCGAGGCCTCCTCTTATAACGAAACCATTCCTCCTGAACGTTTGCTTTCAGACAGTTGACTCCAAGCTCCAATGCGCTCAACGCATGCACAGGACCAAAGTGCTGGAGGAGGTCAACTGCACTGAAACGGTCTCCATGGTAACCGGACGAGCAGGACTGGTGAAGACCCAGACCCTGTCCACTCTCTCTCTGCTCAGAGCCCAACCGGACACACCTCCAGGGTTAGGTGAGTGTGCTGCGGACTGATGTGTAGCGAGCCATGTACTCTAACAGCTGTTGTCTATTTACTGCTATTTAGTCATTTACAAGAAGCTTTTATCCAATAAGCGACTTACTTTACTTGTCTACCCCGTAACCCCCATAACATTAGTATTGGGAGACTGTGTTCACCGAAGTCCTCCTCCTCCTCCTCCTCCTCCTCCTCCTCCTCCTCCTCCTCCTCCTCCTCCTCCTGCTCTTCCTCCTCCTCTCCTCCATGCTTGTTCTGATTCAGAATCCCTCGGACCGGGCGTGCCGACTGACCTGATGTTTGACCAGGAAGGAGGAGCGGGTCGAGGTCCGGCGTCCACACGCCAGCAGGCCAGCGAAAGCGTCGGCCTCTTATGTGGTCTCACCCGGGACCAGCAGCAGGTATGGGATGTGAACCCACCCGGGAGCCGCCAATCACGCATTGAGTATCCCAGTTAAACGATGGAGTTCCTTTTATATGTATGCACTTAAGGTTTTGTAAGGCGCTTTGGATAAAAGCGCTCATTTAATGGCATATATGTTATGATTATATATGACAGGGGGCAGGATGGTCTGTTAGGGTGTTTGAGTCCGTGGCGGGAGGTTGTGAGTTCGAACCCCGATGTCTGCAGCCTAACCCCTACCTGCTCATTACTTACATGTATATGAATATAAATACATTCACTGTAAGCGATATATGTAAGTGTATTGTAAAAAAAGCATCTGCACAATGACTAAATATTAACTGTTCTAATTAACTGTAAGTAGGATTTTCCTTAAATGATGATATCAGGGGTGGATTAATGCAGTATGTCGGATAAAAAGAGGAACAAAGCTATAAACATATCCAGTCTTGCTGCTCCGGGGTTATGTGGGAGTGAAATCTCAATGAGTCAATGTAGCCAAACCACTTGTTTACCTGTCTCCGTGCGTGGCGGCGTGCCTCTCCCCGAGGCTTTTCTCGGTCTGGGAGGTGTTGGGAGTATTTCAGCTTTGCATATAAGGACCCAGTCACACCGAACCTGGCAACCCTGACAAAGTGTGTTTGCACTAAGGTGGCTCAAAGAGGCCAACCAGGCAACCTTTATTCAAGTCTGTTTACTTGGACGTGATTTCAAGAGGCCAACCTGGCAACCTCAGACCCATCACCAGTCACTCTCTCTTATAGCGTTGCTCTTTGAGAAACCAAAGATGGATGACCTGAATGACTGCTGAACTGTTCACAGTTCTGTCCAAACATTTTCGTGTGATATGCTGCAGAAACAACATACATCATGGACTTACATCAAATTCACATGCAAACCAATTGACATTAGTTTACTTATTTTCATGCCTTCATTTCACGACAATGTTGACTCCATCCTAACAGTCTCCTATCTCGGTTCGTGTTAGATGTCCCAACACTTCCTTCAGCTGGTCTTCCAGTTGAAAGATCTGTCTCTTTCGCAACTGAAGATGCTCTGGCAAGAGTCTTCCTTCAACTGTCGTGACGACTGGTGAGTGATTGAAATTTCTATTGTATATATGTATATATATATATATATATGTATATCTTGGTCTTGAGCGAATCTTAATCCTTCACTGCAATTGCATTCAAGCCCAAATCATGTTTTTTTTTACAATCTGCATGGATATGTTGCTAACTTGGGATCTTGAGATTCTTGAGACAAAATACCTGACCAGAGTAATATTGGGGACCTTACTATTTATGTACTTGCATACAGCATACAACAATTATCTATTAGATATACATGTATGTGTTTTTGCATCAAAATCTTAATGATTATTCACAACACGTATTCAAATAACACCTTGCAATGACTCCACTATATTCACCTGCTTTCCTATCGGTTTGTGTTGGACAGGCAGCCGCTGCTGTCGGCCCTAGCGGTGTGTGGGTCGGAGAGCTGTGTGCTGCTGTTGACCGAGCTGATGCAGAGAGGGGATTTGGATCAGGACCAGGCTCAGTCCTACCTCACCACCATAGCCCTCACCCCCCATCCGTCTCCCCTCATTATCAACTCCATCAATGTAGGAGCAACAGAACGACCAGAATCTCACTGATACTGATCAGTGGTCTCCATGGTGCAGTGCACCATTTTGAATCAAGATGACACACAA
The DNA here is from genome assembly GCA_027122695.1 of Merluccius productus. Classification (NCBI taxonomy): domain Eukaryota; kingdom Metazoa; phylum Chordata; class Actinopteri; order Gadiformes; family Merlucciidae; genus Merluccius; species Merluccius productus. The sequence goes on from JAOPJI010000135.1 coordinate 15,828,390, forward strand.
GTGTATATATGTCTATACGCTTAGATTGTGAGATGCTTATGAACAGGGAGAGGGGAGTGGGGAAGGACCATTATGTTCCTCAGCTGTCAATAATGTTCACATTCGCATTCTATGTTTGTATTTCATATTTCTATCACTCACATTGTGTATATTGTTGTTTTTTTCCTGTATGTATTTTGTATATGTAGCTTATTCTAATTTCCATTTTGTACCTCTTTTCTCTATTCTTATTTCTGTCATGCACATCTGCTGTCACACCCTCATTTCCTGTCTGGGACTAAAGTCAATCTTATCTAATCTTGTCTTATGTTATGAAACGAGACCCACTGCATATATTGTTTCTTCCGTCCCCGGCGTCAGGCCCTGCTGGAGGTCCCGGAGCTGCGTCCCTGGGCCCTGCTGGCCGGGTCCTCTGTGGTCTACGCTCTGTGTCGGAGGTCCACATCCCCCTGCACTCGTGTTCCTCAAGTCCAGACCTTTGTACAGACGCTCCAGGACAGCCTTGACCGAGGCTGCGAGGGGGAGGAGCCGAGGAGAGTGTCAGAGGTACATTCAAAGCGCAGTAGGAATCGGATCTATCTCTATCGCTGCACACACACACACACACATGATAATAATGATGCAATAATTTAAAAAAACCTCCCCCTGCCCTAAGCCCCTCCCACCAAACAATGTCCAGTAGTGCACACACAGATCAGCATAGTTTGGCAGAGAAAGGCGACCGGGAACTTGACTTTGTAGAGAATCTTCCTGATCGGTTGCTACAAAACTAGCCCTGATTGGTTGGTTTTTGGCCGGCAGGTTGAACATCTCTTGACCGCCTACTACACAGTCATGAGGCACTCGTAAAATTTAGTTTTTTTTTTGCAGAACATTGGATTTACAGATAGCTGCTGTAATGAGTCATTTCATAATTTTGACAGAAATATTCTCTACTGCTCCTTTAAGTGATAAGATATGATGATAGTATCCGTATTCATCCCAAACGTGCTCAAAGGAAGAGTTTTATACCTGACACACAGTAAAATATAATACAGAAAATGCGATAACTATAAAATATACATAAAATAAAAAATGAGAAATGTCTCAAAATACTCAAATCAGCACATTATTAACGCTTATGCACTATGCACCATGTACTATATACACTTCTATAATTTTGAATACACTGCATTTTGCATCTTACCACTCCTTCCTTACTCCATTACATTTGTATTGTATTTGCTAGATTCCCCTCTGTGTGTGTTGTGTTTATGTGTACTTGTATTGTAACAACACAAGAATGAATTCAATTGCTTTTACTATTAGATCTATTAAGTATTTTCTGAATCTCAATTCTTACCTTCTAACCACACTTTATCTTAATCACCGTGTATTTATGTCCTGCTTGCAGCTTCTGTATGTACTGAAAGCGGTGGGGAACTCGGGCATCTCTGGTCCGGCCCTGGTGGCGACGCTGAGCCGCTGTGTGCTGGGCTCCTCCGCAGCCACGGAGCTGCAGCTCGCTGCCATCCACGCCTTCAGACGCATGTCCTGCACCGCTGATGTGAGTGCCACGTCAATAGCAAAACAACAACAACAACACAAGCAACATAAGTGAAAGCCGAGGATCAGTCAGCCCTGCATGAGGACTGGATCTTTCAATGTGCACATTATGACAAATGTTTTGTTACTGTTCATGTTTGTTATTTACTGTCATACTTGTATAGACTTTTATAGATTAGATTAGACTATCTATCTGTCTGTCTGTCTGTCTGTCTGTCTGTCTGTCTGTCTGTCTGTCTGTCTGGATGTCTGGATGTCTGCCTGCCTGTCCGTTCGTCCGTCTCCATCTATCTATTTAATCTAATTGTCCCCCCCGTCCCACCTTTTATCTAAACGCCCTCCTCCCTTATTCATCTGAGGTGATAATTGGTTCATGATGATCTGGGTGAAGGGTGGAGGAGGAGGGTGTTGAAGTGGAGGAGGAGGGTGTTGAAGTGGAGGAGGAGAAGGAGGAGGATGAGGAGGATGAGGAGGATGAGGAGGAGGAGGAGAGGTGAGGAGGGCTGCCTGACACCGTTGACTGACAGCTGGTTTCCTCTGCAGCGTCGGGTGCTGTTGCAGCTGTACGGCTCCTCCCAGGAGGACGCGGAGGTCAGGGTGGCTGCATACCAGCAGCTCATGCGCTGCCCTGATCCTCGGACGCTGCGTGCGGTGAGGATGACCCTCGGCAACGAGACCTCCAGCCAAGGTCTGGCCGCTTCCACGCAGCGTGGGCCTGGGAACGGGGACGCTTAGTTATTTTCATGAAACTCAAACACGAGAATATATATTATTTAAAAGTTTATGTTTACTATTGCTTGAAAGAGATGCATGAGTTGGACCTGTCCTACTCTATTCTATTGATTCTGTTGATTCTAAAACCACCATATTGTATTACGCCTAAACAAGTAGATTGCTGAGCTTGTCATTTCTTTCTCCTTTTTGTTTTATTTGAGCTTTGATAAGTAAGACCCTGGGATGTTATGGGGGTGCTATGAGATACTTTCTGATTTCTCTAGTGGGTTCGTACGTGTGGAGCCACCTGACTGCAATCCTGAAGAGCGAGGATCCTATGAAACAATCTCTAATGGAGGCCCTGCCTGATGACATCATCAGCAAAGACTTTGAAGCAGAATTCTGGAAATATTCGTCCTATTCAGACTACACTGTTGCCACAGGTAACGGCTTGACCTTATAGTTATAGTGGGTGTGTGATGTTGTTCACTACAATGCTTATTTTCCCATTTGTCCCTGTGTGTGTGTGTGTGCGTGCATGCGTGTGTGTGTATGTGTGTGTGTGTCTCAGGCATGGGCATTGCAAACCTAGAAGGGTCGCTGGTCTTCTCTCCCGAGTCCTTCCTCCCGCGCTCTGCCATGGCTAACCTGACCGTGTATCTGCATGGTAGAGCCCATAACCTTCTAGAAGTGAGCAGAACGTTGTGTGTCAGATTGTTATTATGTAAGTGTTCAGATAGGGGCAGGGAGGTGTAATGGCTGGGGTGTTTGTGATCGACTCCCAGCTGAAAGGTTCTGGGTTCAATCCCTAATGCCGGCTCTGCAGCCTATAGGCGTCCTTTAGCACGATGCCTAAACTGCTCCTTGATGAAATGTATCTAAACGTACTATAAATCGCTTATACTGGATACAAACTAAATGCTTAATGACTAGATAATACAAATGAAAATAAGAATCAATCATTTATACAAATAAATCGGTTTTTGAAATAAACCATTTTCAACAGAACACTAACATAACGTCTCGTTGTTTCCATTCCAGGTGGACCTTCGTGTTGAGAACGCAGAGCCGCTCCTGAAGAGCCTGTTCGGCCCTCCGTCCCACGGCTCGGAGCGAGGGGCCGCCGGGGGGAGCGGGGGGCGTTCCCAGTCAAAGAAAGGTGGGAGCAGGAAACGAAGAGAGAGTGAAGACAGCGATGACAGCGGGGGAAATGAAGCTTGTTCCTCCAGCCTTAGCAGCTATCTGGACCTAGCCAAGGCCATGGTGAGCTTATTGCTAAACTATGAATGCCTTTTTTTTGTTTTGTAGTATATTTGCATTATTATTGTTGGGATACATTCTTTGCAGGCCGTACTCTTCTGTCCCAGGGAGGAACAAGGTGGATTGGTCTTACGATTTTTGTCATTTAGTCCTTTTTCGAAAATGCTTTTATCCAAAGTGATTTCAGGTACAGGCTATTGTAGGAGCAGATGGGGGTAGGCGTCTTGCTCAAGGATGTCTACAGGTAGGTCACGGTGGGGATCAAACCCAGTACCTTTTACCTGGGAGGGGGAACATCAGCCACGAGACACTGAATCTGAATTGTATTCATCCGCCGTTGAAAATGAAATAAATGCAATAGACCAGAGAGAGGCGATCTGAGTCTAAGATGTGTGTGTTTGTGGTTTCCAGCTGACTGGGAGGAGGAGAGCCAGCGAGGACGCTCCCAGGTGTTGGGTCGGGGTGAAGGTGTTTGGAAACGAGATCAGCGCGTTCACCTGCGACGACATCCACACTCAGTTCAACCGGCTGTCCCTGAGTGTGGCAGGGCTGGCCGTCAAGCTGCTCAAGGTAGCGCACCTAATCGAATCCTATCTAATCGAAATCGATTCGGTTCTCTTCTATTCTACTCCGTGGAGCCTCTGTATAAAACACGTCCCATCCAAGTCAGTCCCATCATGTCTGTCATCGGTCTGCTGACCTCTGTCGATGACCTTCTCCCCCCCTCTCTCTCTCTCTCTCTCTCTCTCCCAGGGCCAGGAGGTCCAGCTGAGCCACCGGACGGTGCTGATGGCGGAGGAGCTGGTGTTGCCGTCTCTGTCGGGGATGCCCGTCCGACTGGCCGTCAACATGACCTCGCTGCTCTCGCTGCGTCTGAAGGGCAACGTGAACTACAGAGACACCGGCCACTTCTCCCTGGCCGGCTTCGTCAAGCCAAAGTAACGCAGCGAAACCTCGTTTATAGTCGCCGTGGCGTGTGCGTGAACCGCTCGTCCGCTCGACCGCTCTTTGTTGGAAGTAGACATAGTTGAGGCGCGTTCGTTCAACATGGCGGTAACTCTAGACGGGGCAATCTAGAACCAACAGACACAAAATGTGCAAACACACGAAGACACGTCCGAGAGCCTGACTTTCGCTGGAAGGAGAACACACACACACACACACACACACACACACACAGAGTCAATCCCCGGATCACACACACCCATACACATCTGCTGTGGACACATGTGGGGGGTGTAGGCTCTCCAGCATTTTGTTGGAGGTGGGGGAGGTGGAACGCACAGCTGACATCCACGCACAAACACAGGGAATGCAGGCCGGATTCCCAGGTTCCCTCCATTACAAGGAGACCATACTGGTCGCCACGGCGATTTAGTCAAATGCTTTAGACATGTTTGTGGGAATTATTTTTAGATAAATACATAGCATGTGCAGGAAAGGGGCTCAGGGATACTAGACTGTGGACCCACACACACACACACACCCTCATAGTGTGTCTGAATACGTCACGGCTTTATTGCAATAAATAACCGAATCACATCTAGTATTCGTATAATCTAGTTCCCCGTCTGGGATTAAGTGCTATCTCATCCGATCTTCTGAGTGGAGCGTCCGTCTGGCCGTGTGTCCGCAGTGCGTTCGTGGGCCTGTCCGCCTGGATGGGGGTGGACGGGGCGCTGGGCCAAGCGGGGGTGGAGTGGGCCTCAGAGCTCAGCAGCTCCACCAGTCTGGACGGGAGCGTTCAGCTGCAGGAGGGCCGGGACCTCCGGGTCACCCTCAACACGCCGGAGGACTACATGGACGTCTTCTCTCTCAGGTCGGTCCAGGCTGTGATGTTATCTGTCAGGTGCGATTACGCCGATCGACATTGGCAATGAACTTGGTGCATGGTGTTCTGAAATGATAGAATATACCAATGAAGTAGGGGGAAGAATATTTTTGATAGGGCTAAAAAAAAGGAAGGTGAAGGTTAAACGGCTGGATCATAATTGGTACTATACATTTATGGGCTTTAGCTATTCATCGAGATCTCATTTTTATTTTTTTATGATTACTTTATTATATCTGTACACCTACTGGTATGTTTGAACGGTTGTGTCTCAGCTCTCGAGTGTTTCAAGTGAGTGGAGACCACAGGGAGCAGATGAACGGTCCAAAGACTCGCCAGGAGAAGACCAGCTGCACCCCAAAGATCTGTAAGTCTTTATATTCTGTAGATAGTTAAGATATATATTATATATATATTATCCAAAGTGATTTTCTCAGAGTTCATTTTAAATTGTGTAAATTCATGAGCAGATAAGGGTTAGGGCTCCCGGCTGAAAGGTTCTGAGTTAGATTCCCCAATGTCGCTTGCCTTGGCATTATGTGCGCTCACTCGCAGGGTCCAAGATGGTGGGCTGGCAGATGTGCTCCAACGTCTCCTACCCTTCCTCTGCGACGGGGGCGTGGCTCCCTCCCCCTGGCCCCGCCCACCTGTCCATCAGGCTTCTGAAGCTGGACAGAGGGCTCCACTACTACCTGATGGAAGCTGCCTACTCCTTACTCTCTCAGGTACAGTGAGCTCAGCTGGGCGGGGGGGGGGGGGGAGGGTGTAATTGTGTTTTAATGTTGTTATTACATTTAGGCAGACTAGACTAGAATATAACTGCGTTTTAAATTAGATTAGTTTAGATTAGTCTCCATTAGATTAGATTGGATTAGATTAGGTACTATGAGTTGTTCGATTCAACATTTCTTCTTCTTCTTCTTCTTCTTCTTCTTCTTCTTCTTCTTCTTTTTCTTCTTCTTCTTCTTCTTCTTCTTCTTCTT
>JAOPJI010000135.1:15884997-15899993 GCA_027122695.1 Merluccius productus
AGAGAGAGAGAGAGAGCGAGTGAGAGAGAGAGACAAAGAGGTTAAGGAGAGAGATAGGAGAGTCATATGAAGTAGTAGAGGGCGTATTATGACCCGTCTCTAAGTCCCTCCGTCCCCGACATCAACGGCGAGGAGGGGGGGGAGGGTGGGGTGGGGGGGGGTGGGAGGGACGGGGGAGGACTTTGAATTTTGAAAAGGATTGTAAAAGGTACGGACGACTTTAATATTCAGCGGCAGATGAATTAATATTTTTGACGAGGTGTAGGGAGGGACGGGGGGCTTTGTGTCGTCGGGCTTTGGCCGACATACTGTAAACCGCTCCCTCTCTCTGCACTTCGACAAACACGCAAATAATTAATTGGCGTTTATTTGGCGCTGACTCGCTTTTTTTTTTTTCAACGGAATATATTGCACGACAAATTGGACAATTTTGACTCAATTCAATTACATTTTATTTTCTTCCGATTAATAGGATCCCCCTTTTTCCACACCAAAAATCCCCATGAAACCATCAAAATGTACATTTTGTTAATTCATATTATTTGCTAATAAATTGAAGGCGAAAAGGGAACACAACGCACGTTTTAAAGCGTAACAAATTTAAATGACGGACCGGCATTCACCACCGGCCGACGTCTCGTATGAGCTTTTTAATACTCGATCCATTAAGACGTAGCCGCTGCGCCGTCGTATGCATGTGTGTGTGTGTGTGTGTGTGTGTGTGTGTGAGAGTGTGTGTGATTTCAAAGAGGAAAATAAATACATGCATGTGACCGTGTTCATGCTCCGCCGACGAGGCATTTAGCCTCTTAATGGTGCTGTCGGCGCGCACCCCCCCCCGGGCTGAGGTGTCCTCCTTTTCAACAACTCATAGATGGTCACCCTATTGTATATTGGTGAAGGAAATGCTTTGTTGCTCCGTTTTAATAGCTTTTACCCATTGTGATGGGTGACGCTAAAAGGTCTTGCTTCACGTGAAGCATCTGGCAAACTTCCTCTTTAACATTGCTCAACCTACACTGGGGAGATAATGCAAAACAGACGGCAATTCAGGAAGTGGTTAGCCTTAGCTTGACTCTTCAACAAATCCTATCGGAAGTACGGCAAACGCATTAACACAAGTGTAGTTGTTTGTTCTTCTTTGAGAGAAAAAAATATACCATCCAGTTTGTTTAATACCGTCGCAATAGCGGATTCAACAGACAGTTCCACGGCAGCCATCTTGGTTGTTTAAATGCCTGCTTGGTTGTGATTGGCCCGACCTGGGCCAGGTCAGCTGGAAATCTGTCTGAACGGGATGGGGGTCAGATGTATCTACCAGAGCAAGTAAAACATGAGCTTGTAGATTCGTCTGGTTCCCAGGCTAGGAAGTGGGACCCTACCTTTGTGTGTTTACCACACACAGACACACACACAGACAGACACACACACACAGACACAGACACAGACACACACACACACACACACACACACACACACACACACACTCTGAATGTGTACGCTGTGTCTTTCAGAGTGTTTGATCGAGCTGGAGCCCATGCTGAGGAAATATGATGACATTGACTTTCTAGAGGCCGTCTTGGAGATCAAGAAGTCCAAGGTAGGTCAGAAGTCGGGAAAGGGGTCGGGGGAGGTTAGGGGGTCATATACATACACACAACACTATCTCTGACTGTTTTTACAAGTACTGAAATTAAATACAGAAATTAGTAATAAGGAATCATTATTCCCTTATGTTTTGTTTCTGTGGTAACTCGTTAAAGGAAACCTACCTGTGTCGTGTATAGCGTAGTGTCGCATCATACAGTCACGTACATGTGGACTGAGATGAGCTGTGAGGTCATTTGGGCTGGCACCGTGACTAAGAGTCGCATGACAATTAATTTCCTTTTCGTTTGCAAATATCCTTCCTCTTTCCAGTCTCTGTTTAACAGCCGTTATCTCTTGTATGTATTTTCTTCCTGTCTCTTGGTTGGTCAGCATTTTAGTGTTCACATGGATAAGTGCGAGTAAAAAATAAACTGGTTGGTTAAGAAAAAAATAACTTTCAACACTCTTTTCTTCTTGCTTTTGGTTTAAGGTGACTATGAGTGTTAGCTGCTGCGGCCAGGCACTCTGCAAGAAGACGGAGGTGAAATCTCTGCCCTCTCTGAATAAAAGCCCCAGTCCTTGGCCAGTATGTATCCTGCTTTAACACAACCACCTACATTTACATTTACATTTACATTTAGGGCATTTAGCAGACGCTTTTGTCCAAAGCGACTTACAATAAGTACAATAAGTATTTGTCCAAAGAAGTGGAAACAACAATAGATCGCTGTCGGTACAGTAAGGATGTCAATAGAACAAGTTTCAAGCACTCATAATTGCTAGGTTAACCCATTCCTCGTATACAACGATAGCTAAGATGCTACAAGATGCTAAGTGCTGTGTATTGCCAAGTGTACTCCCCCACACTGGGCAATACACAGGGACAGCACCATGTTACATGGAAAAAACACTGCTACCCTCTCTAGAGACTTTGAGATAATTTGTTCAGGTCAGAGAGTAGGTGTAGTTACACCTCATACATTTTGATTCAGGTGCAGAGATAATTTTTGTAAGCAGTTTCATTTTTGCAGTTATTTAAACATATATATATATATTTATTTGTTCACATCTCTTTTGAATTGTTATAACTGTCCTGTACTTCTGCTGTGACCCCCAAATTTCCCATCTGGAATTAGTAATAAGTATATCTCATCATAATTTACTAATTTAATATTCTGAAGGCATTAGCGACCTGTCAAACCAGATTTTAGCTGCAAGAATAATAAGCATAAGTACTATAGTATCTTCATATTTCCAAATGTTTTCAACTGCAAACAACAACAACAAGCTTGAGTGTTCAGTGTTCCCTATGTTTTTAGCATGGTTGTGTCTGCCCCTCCCATAGGAAGCCTACACAGCAGGCTCAGGCTCTGGCTATGACTCTGGCTCTGGCTCCTGCTTGCCTCAGGAAACGGACATGTCTCAGCCAGGGCTCCTCACCAGCTACGATGCCCCTCCCAAAGGTAATAAAGCCAGCTGGTGATTGCAAGGCAACACATTGGCAGAGTGTCAACTTGTTGATGTGCTAATGTGCCAGAATGTATTTTGTTCAGAAAATGCACCCTCTAGTTTAGGAAAAGGTAGTTCCTTCCCACAAACACTTCCTGACTAACTACAGGGCAATTCCATAGCTCCAGTTCTTCTCTGGACCACACTAAATATCTCTCACTGTTATTACCCCCCCCCCCCCCCCTCTTTCAGAGGGAGCTCAGGCGTCATTCATAAATCCAACCCTGGAGTCTCCGGCGCCACTGAGGGACTCGAGCCCCGTCCACAACCTGAACGGCACCCACCACCCGGCCGAAGGCCAGACCGCCAAGCCCATGCGAGGCCCCAGCCAGGCCTGCGAAAGCGTCCCATCGGAAAACCTCACCGTCATGCCCACCTTACCAGAGCCACCAGGTAGGGGGCGAGAGTTATCTTGTGTTTTTCATCCCGCAATGTGTAATTTACTCCTAATGTGTCATCTTATCATAGCATGGGAGATGAGGTCCACCGTGTATTAGGGGGTTGTTCAAGCCCAGTAGTCGAGTAGTATGTAACACGGTACTGAAGCTTTCGCTTCGGCTCTATGAGCATCTATGAGTAATGGAGAAGACCTTTATTGAGGTTGCAAAAATGTGTGTGATTGCATTATGTATGATGTGATGTACACACATCATACACAATGCAATACACCTCATATCACGTCATACACATGCAGATTTATATACGCACACACTTCCGGTCAGTGATTCTGATTGGCTCCAAGTTGTTTTAGTATTAATGCGCCTGGATGCTAAAGACTGTATGCTAGCCTGTGTTGCTTGGCAACCATTTTGCTGTCTTTCTATGTCTGTCTATATTGCTTGGCGCAAGAATGATAATTTGTTTTCAATAAATGATTGCATTTTATGTTGCTGTGTGTTTTTGTGAAATCTTACTAGGTAGTCTGTAGTAACCGTTTTATAAAGGCAATAAGCACGACACCCCCGCCCTCTAGCTGTTCTAAAATCCCTGTAAACCACGGCCTCTCGTGGCTTATTGCTTAAATCAAATATTTTTTTTAAAATGTTATTAAATGACCCATCTTCTCCCCCCCCCCCCACCCCGGGGCTCCAGACTTGCCCATCCCGGTCCAGCCAGATTCGCCCTTCCCGGTCCAGCCAGATGCGCCCACAGGGCCCCAGCAAGGCCCTGTGGGCCACTGGATGATGTGTCGGCGTGAGGCGATCGTGGAGAACATGACTGAGGCGTGCCTGAACCAGAGCCTGGACGCCCTGCTGGCACGCAGCCTCATGATGCGCGAGGACCAGGAGCTGGTGTTGAACCAGCCAACGCGCACCGCAAAGGTGCGCCAGCTGCTGGACACCGCCCACCGGCAGAGCGAGGAGTTCTGCTGCCTGGTGGTGTACACGCTGTACAAGAACAAGCAGGACAGACTTCGGCCCTACCCGGCCCAGGTCGTCTCTCCGACGGCTTTGGCGCCCAGCGCCCCGCCACTCTCCCTGGGTTACACCGGCCCCAGGAGGAGGTAGGAGAAGAGGATGAGGATGCAGGGCTCCCTTGAAGCTGAGCAACTGGACATTTTGTAAGGCAAACCGATGGCGCAACTAACTGAGTGAGCTTTCCACACAAATGGATCAAATAAGTACACCTCACTTCTATTCTGGCGGACATCTTGGTTCCAGTCCTGCTATTTTATTGCTTTTTTGTGTTTGTCACACATTTGCGGACACACACACACAATATGGCTTACTATAATAGATGGCTAATGGGGGGATATGGTCATAATTTTTGGAATACAAAAAACAAAAATACAGATTTCATAAAGTTGCACACTAGTAGGAAAGTCACAAAGAAGATAAGCTCTTTGAAATTGGCATTAAATGCTGTTGACTGCATCCGTAGTTCAATGTAGGTTTTATATAATTGTTTTAAAAAAATGTGGAGGTTTAGTTACAATCGTATAGCTCTGTGTGAGTATGTATATTTTGTATGGCCTTTTATTTATAAAAAGTATTTTCGGTTGGTCTAAATTAGATTGGAATAACAATTGTAGCCGTGTCTTCCTCTGTCTTTTGTAACTGCAGCTCATTGCTGTTCTACATACTTAGTTGATTGTTTTTTGTTCTCCTAATTAAGTAAGTGTAGCCGCGAAGTAAATGCAGTCACATAAGCTGTCGTGTTTGTATTGAAGTGCATAACTGGCAGTAGTTAAGGAATGGGTTGTGTTTGACTAACAAGGCACCTTAACCATGTGCTCTTTAGTAGAATATATGGCATCTTTAATATGATATATCGTGTTCAGCATAATGTTGTTAACATTATACTGAGTCGTCGTTTGTGTGAAGCTAAATAATTGACCGGAAATGTATTTCACCGGAAAAATGTGATTATTAGCAGTAATTCCTATAGCAAGCATCCAATAGGAAGTGTATTAGCAGACAGGATCAAACTTGCATTGTCTGTAGCAATTACATTTTTTATTTGTTTTGGGTTTTTTATCTATTCAGTTTAAGAAAATTATGTTTTTACACACACAAAATAATAAAAATATTCATAGTAAATCTGTTATTTTAAGATAAAGTTAATTTTTTTGTCTGTTGAATTTGCATTGCTCTAAACTGTTCACTTCACTTTGCGTCTTTAAAATGGACTGTGGCTGTAGGTGCAGATGTACCATCAACAAAGGAAGGATTGATTACCAATCAACTATCAATTTACTGCTACAGTTCAGCCAAACTTCATCCCCTATATTTGTATACAAAAAACAAATTGTGTGTGTGTGTATGCTCTGGCAGAGACAGACTTCGGATGATTTCTGAATCATGTTTCTTCACAGCTGGACGACATGGTTAAGAAAACATCTGGACTTGTATGGCCTCATCCACTGTGCCATGTCTTTGTTTCGTTTTTTTGTGTTGTTACACATAGCAACCACGTAGCGTGTAACATGTGGTGACATACTTTGTACTGAAGGTCATTGTTTTTACCCGTTGAGTAAATAGTGCTACCTGATTTTGAAGATGCCTAGGTCATTATGTTGCCACCTCAAGGCTGGCTTTGCTGGGCTCCTCCGACACACAGGTTGTACAAACTGGTTCACTCCAGAGTTGGCAGAATGTCTCATTGACTGACAACTGATCTAACCTGTGTACCTTGTGCTCATGCACAACATGTGTGCAACGTGGCTGCTTAAACCAGCTATCAGCCATACACACTCTTTACTCTGTTCTCCCATTTTTATATTTATAAATTGCTAGGCAACCACACAATTTATATTGTGCAGTCAAACAAATACAATGTGTACATGATAGTGTGTGTGTCAGGGTAGGAGATTTATTGAGGAATTATAACAAGGGCTTTTTTGTGTAAAATATATAATTTAAGTCTTTAATTTATGGGGGCATTAAAAAGCCCCCTTCATCCCAAATGAGGGGATTTAATTGAGGGCAATTAAAATGCCCCGAGCACCCGTTCTAATACATTTTTTACCCTGGTGTGTGTTTGTGTTTGTGTGCTATATTTAACAGGAATGTCATGCATTGCGTGTGCGTTACAAGTCCATGCACATGAAGCCAAGAGGAAAGGCCTGTTTTCAGAATGTGTTTTGCATGGAAATGTAACTGGAGACCGCTTTCCGCACACGTCCTATTAGGTTACACTCAAACATACAGGTCTGTTACAATTCCAGATACAAAAACTTTATTAACCCAAGTTATTTTTAACATAAACTTCCGTGGGCTCAGTATTATGGAGTAGAGAAGGTCTCTGGGTATCTCATGGTGATACTGTTAGGCTATGCTGCTGATATTGGAGTACTAATACTGTATTTTGACGTGATGACTTGATGCATCAGAATTATAATTGTGTCCCAGTGCACTGTAATGGTTTACCACAGAAAAGGCCCTGCTGTCTCTCAAAATAGAAGAGGGGTGGTGTGTGTGTGTGTGGGGGGGGGGTTCGTCCTGGGAGGCAGAGATTGCAACACCGACCGACTTGTTGCCACCGCCTCAGATGTGAAGACCTCCGGTGCCTTGCTCAATTTGAATTCAAAACCTCCCAATGAAATGCTGGTGTGAGAGGATTTTCTGCTTAACTTTCTTTTCATGGTGAACACACAAGGTGAGTTAACTTGTTTTCATTTGTGTTTTTAGTTTTCTGTCAGGAATATTTCAAAGGTTCAAGGGTTTACAACCACAAATGGCTATTAATGATAATGATCACACAAAAAAACGAAATCAAAAATCTGTCTGTAAATCACATCTGTTTGACATTGTCTCAGCCCACATTGCGGGTGGTTCATTGAGGTATATGGAGTGTAAGGTCAACGCTCGGCTTGACTTTCACAGGCTTCGGTGTTAAATCACACTAAAGGAATACACTTGTACAAGGAACAATCTGCGTTTGGACAATTGGACAAATAGCAACACAATACACTCGTTTTGAGTGTTGAACTTTTGAACTGAACTTCTGAATTGTGGCTCTGTTGACTCCATAACAGAAGTGCTCTCAGTGCAGGGCATGGGGGAGGGGAGGCAGACGTTGGGGGCGCTATGTTCCCGCGCGCAGGCGCCCTCCGACGAGGACCTCAAGGCGCCGAGCGGGAAGGTTGAAAAGATGCAGATGAAGAGGGAGATCTCGCTGATCAACGGCATCTGCCTCATCGTCGGCAACATGATTGGCTCAGGCATCTTCGTGTCGCCGAAGGGGGTCCTGATGCACAGTGGCTCCTACGGCCTGTCCCTGGTCATCTGGGGCCTGGGGGGCATCTTCTCGGTTTTCGGCGCGCTGTGCTACGCCGAGCTGGGCACCACCGTCACCAAGTCGGGCGCCAGCTACGCTTACATCCTAGAGTCCTTTGGCAGCTTCCCGGCCTTCATCCGCCTGTGGACGTCCATCCTGCTGATCGAGCCCGCCAGCCAGGCGGTCATCTCGCTCACCTTCGCCAACTACCTGGTGGAGGCCTTCTACCCCACCTGCCAGCCCCCCTACGATGCCATCCGCCTCATCGCTGCAGCTTGTCTTTGTAAGGAAGATACTCCCCCCCCACACACACACCACCACCTCTCTCTGTCTCTGATTGGCTTAAAGGTTGTCGTGGTAATAAGTGAAATTAGGACCTAGAATATACACTGAGTAATAACAGGGGAGAATATGCTGCATGTCATATTTTTCTGTCTGTATTTTGGGCGTGGGAGTTTGTGCATGCCTGAATATGTTCTTGTGTGCGAGGCGAAGCGACGTGGATATATTTACTCTGGGGGGCTGAAACAAGCTTTTGAGCCATGTGTGAAGTTTTTTTTAGACCGTCTGTCTAGAAGTTTAGGACGAGTGGTTGTAATAGTCGAGGTCGCCACTTGTAGAGTGCCCCAGTGTGAACAATGAGACTGAGTGAGCCGCGTTGAACTGACCTATTTGCTTTAAAAAAAAAAGAAAAAAAATAGGGATGATCCCACAGCACCACACCCAGAGAGAGCAACACATCTCTTATCAACGCTCTCACATGACAATGTGGAGCCACATACCTCATATATTAATAATCTGGTTGTACATTTGTGCTATTCATGTCTCCTCCACAGTGTAACTGACTTTCATGGCCACAAATAATAGCAGATTCATTGGCTTTGAAACCCAAAAGACTTTATCAACCGCCCTCTTGTTTGTCTCAATGTTCTGATCCTATCGTTTGGGATCGATTACGACCCAAATCAATCCAGGTGTGCTGATCTTCATCAACTGTGCATACGTGAAGTGGGGCACGCTGGTACAGGACATCTTCACCTACGCCAAGCTCATGGCGCTCCTCCTCGTCATCGTCGTGGGGATCCTGAAGATCTCTTCAGGTGAGGTCAAAATCGAGATGGAGACGGGAATCCAAAGCGCAATAAAGTGACAATAATGCGTTTGACGTTCGAGTGGTGTCCGTCCACGCACGTCTCGTTAATGTCATGGTTGTCTTCTTGTGTCCCGCCAGGGGAGACGAGGAACTTTGACGCTCCGTTCGAAGGGTCCTCCACGGAGCCCAGAGCCATTGCCCTCGCTCTGTACTCGGCCCTCTTCTCCTACTCCGGTTGGGACACGCTCAACTTTGTCACGGAGGAAATTCAGAATCCAGAGAGGTAACATATTGCACCCCCCCGCCGGTCCGACACCGTTTCAGCTACTATTTAGTCAGGAAGCGACTAAACAGTGATTTCAGATACATGGGATTAATAATCTGCCTACAGGTTAGGCAAGGGGTAGGCATCTCACTTCAGGTTAAGCTGAGGTCGGGACATTGGGGATCGAACCCAGTGCCTCCCCTGTTGCGGTGTACATGTGGCAGTTGGCCACACGTACATTGATATCAATTCAAGTAAGCACATACAAACTGCCCTGGTGAGGTAGTTTTCTCCAATACTGCCCTCAAACAAACAAATCCACAAGTTTTGATTCTGTGTTCGATTCAAGTTTAGATTCTGAGGCCACTGCTCATGCTCACAGACATCTGAGCAAAGACAGGGAGTTAGGCTACCAACTGAACACTGTATTAACAAATCAGCAATTCCCTTATTTCACAATGTCTGACTCAGACACTGACAAGTTTTATTGGAGAGCCACCCACAAAGTACTCTGCAGTACCCTGAGCAGAAGAAAATGAAAATCAGACGGACAGTGAGGGATAGCTTGAAGAGGTATACGGATACAGACGCAACAGAAATCAATTCGCCGGGACATTCAATGGACTGGCTCAGTGGGGGAAAAGTTAGATTTGTGTTCAGTTGACAGTGTCGTTCTATGTACACTCATACACCCGGGAACTGAGCACTTTATTTTTTAATTGAATGCTTAGGCTGCATTCAAAAACACCCCCTCCTACTTACCCTGGCGACTTATTGAAATGTTACTCTGCACTCAGCGTTCAGAATGAGCACAGTGCCTGAAGAGCAGCCACCATCTTTGCGAACGCTAACTGTGTGCCTCTCAGTCAACATGCACAGCGGCTGATTATGCAACAGGTAGTTCCGACCAAGCTATCTGATTGGTCAACTAGACATTTAGACGGTGCTCAAATGAGCATGACAGCACACCTATGACTGCCTCATCACTATCAATATTACTCGGCCATTGATTAGAACTATACATATTTCCATGGCAACCATGTAACTGCCACTAACAGTAGCCTACTATATCGATATAAAATTCATAATTTTGGTAATTTTGATTTATATAGTGGACTTATTTCTGCTTGCGCCGAGTTTCATAAGCACCACTGAAGTGCCAATAATGACGTAAAGCACACCCTCAAACAGAATCAAATCAACTCAACAGGGACGAGAAAGCTTCTCTGTCGCGAGGTTGTTACTAAGGGTCGGCCTACTTGCTGGAGTAGTAAACTAGGTTTCATTACGTAGGAGTTTACCGATGTGTCTGATTGTTTTCCAGGTATTAGTCAGACCCATTGTATTCCTAGGGATTTTGAGAGCGAATTGTCCCACAATATGATTTTATTTTGTTGATATCCATTGTATAATCGCAATATTACTCTCAAGGGTGCGCTTAACCGTCATTATCGGCACCGCGTACGACAGGGATGCGGTCGTAAGTGTCACTGAAGCACACCCTCTCATGTAATACCGCTTACATCAAAACGTGGATCTGTTCGTTTGTGGGCACTATTGGAGAAAACTACCTAGCCAGGGCAGTTCGTATGGGCTTACTTGTGTTGGACAAAATAAAGATACAGCTATGGAGCTGCTAAACATGGCTGGAATAGAATGGATGTCAATGACTCATCATCTGCCAAATTTACCGTGACAGAGGGTGGGTTGAACATAAGTCATGGCTGATTTACATCTCAACATTAGACAAGGTCAACAATTATCCTGATGTGTTAGCAAACCGGCCAAATCCAAGTTTAAGTTGCAACTAGAAAATATTATTTCAAAATACATTACCAAACAAAAAAACCCCTAGGTGACAGTATTCTGTGGTTTAGGTAATGCCATGAAAAGTTCTGCATTTTATTCCAAAGTATTAGTAGGCTGCCTGTGTAGTAGGCCTATATGGCTGACCTGATTGCACGTTTTACAGCAAAAAGCCACATTCAATAATACATTTTATTCATTTATTTTATGGCCTTTTTCCAAGTGTAGCACCCCCTAGCTTAGCTATGAATATTGAGGTGCGCTCCCGAATTCTTTAGTGTGTGAGAGATCACTCTCTCTAATGTTAATTAATGCACTAAAATGCATTTTAATGAATTTTAACTTTTAATTAAATTACAATTTTACCCCTTAACCATTTGCTTAACTCACTGATAGTGTTATCAATATCAAAACACCCAATAACATGCAAATATTCAAGATCATTAAGTTTAAACAATTTATATAGAAATATATTAAATACAAAACATACATTCACCGTGCCACATAAAACATTAGCGTTAAATTTAAAGTTCAATTGCAAGGGAAATGAAACCAGTTCAATACAATATTACAACCTTTTTCAGACCTAAAACTAAGCCGGCATAAAACTAAATAAATCCCATGAAATGGAAGAGACACCAACCCACGGCAGAGTCAGAGGCAACGCTGCAGGCCCGTAGCGTCGCGTGGGAGCGGGGAGGCCTAAAACACAATGGCCGCTTCGCGCCAATGCGCAACAAAGAAAACTCACTGCTAGCGCTGGTCGTCGTCCTCGTCCACGCCGTGGCAGCGCGGTCCTCGCGCAGCGCGGTCCTCGCGCTGCTGGTGAACGAGACCGTCGTCGCAGCTCAGCAGAGAAGTCCAGGAGAGACTGAGCTCGTGGAAGAATTGCCCTGGTGTCACGTGTCCGCCGAGGAGGCAACTCACCGGCAACAGGTCTGGAAGCTCGGGCTAGCTCGCGCTGATTAGCCGTCCTCTCGTCGGTGAAGACTCTAGAGTCCTTCACAACCGAAGCACATAAACGCTACCGAAGTCACTCATGAATACTTGTCTAAACCGCACCGTCCGTGTGTTCAAAAGCACTCGAAAACAAAACGCATTAAAACTTGGCGTTCTACCGAAACTCCTAACGTGATTCACGTGTTCAGCGTTATCCTCCGTTTCTCACGTCTCTCCCCCCCGACCTCTGATTGGTTCTAACTCCAAGTACATGAGTCCAAACTAACACATTTTGTAATGCATGTAAACATTATTTAAAACTTATTTAGCATTTATAAAAACACGCATGGAAGTAAAATAAACACAATAAAATAATATAATAAAATAATAAAAAAATAGAGTTAAGGAAATACCCCAAATTCCCATACGGCTACACAAGCTGAGCATGGCATTCAAAACACAAGGCCTGCACCAACAAATGAATACATTTATAAAAGTTGTAGACACGTTGTTTTGCCTGGATAAACTGTTGCAGTGGGTTTCCATGTGACAACTGTTGGTATTGATTTTCAGTAGACGTTGTTCGTTCCCAGAAACCTGCCCCTGGCCATCGCCGTCTCTATGCCCATAGTGACCATAATCTATCTGTTGACCAACGTGGCGTATTACGTGGTACTGGACATGCCGTCTCTGCTGGACAGCGATGCCGTGGCTGTGGTAAGACGCTGGCCTATATTTAGCACAGCTTTACTTAGAACAGTTGAACGTCAAATGTGTATCCCTGAAATAAAAACAACACCGTGGCCTCTTCTTAAAGACAGACTACCCAGTGTAAATGCAAGCCATGTGTTTTTACTGTAGTTTTTGCTCAAATGTAGGCCTATTATTTCTCCCATTCCCAAATCCCCCCCATTCCCCAGCAGTAGCAAATACTGAGTGACTCAGGTATTTTGAGTATAACTGCTCTTTTGTATCCGACCCTCAGACCTTTGGGAATGCCGTCTTGGGCCCTTTCAAGTGGATCATTCCCATTTCGGTGGCCATGTCCTGCTACGGAGGACTGAACGCGTCCATCATCGCTGCCTCGCGGTAATCCTCAAGACAAATTGACGATTCATTCCATAGAAACAGGATTAACCTGCTCTTTAGTTCACATTTGAGCCCTTTATCTGTTAGGACATCTCTTCACACAGAAGTGATTATTACACAGTAGTAAACACAGGTGTAGCTAGCTAGTCAAATCAGGAACCCATGATTGTTCATTTCAGGATCCGCTTACTAATGACACTAATGTAATGTTGTAATCCAGGTTGTTTTTCGTCGGGGCCAGAGAGGGCCACCTTCCAGACAGTCTGAGTCTCATCCACGCGGAGCGCTACACACCGATACCTGCGCTGCTGTTCAATGTGAGCACTACCACGAGCCTTGTATAACATGAAACTAGATTCGATAAGATAGGCCCATTCAGGTAGGGAAGGCAGTGAGGATCAGGTGAAGATAAAAGAAAAGAAAAGAATCGAGTGTGTGTGTGTGTGTGTGTGTAAACTAGGTCAAATAAAAGACATATTTACAATTAACATATTTAACAATTAACAATAACAATTAGGCTGTATAAATCAGGGTTCAAAGTATTTCTGTGTTTCTATGGAACTGATGGAGCTGAGCGTGTGTGCAGGGCGTGATGGGTCTGATCTTCCTGTGTGTGGAGGACGTCTTCCAGCTCATCAACTACTTCAGCTTCAGCTACTGGCTCTACGTCGGCCTCTCCGTCGCCGGCCTCATCTACCTGCGCTACACCCAGCCGCTCAGACACAGACCCGTCAAGGTAGGACAGACAGACACAGACCCGTCAAGGTAGGACAGACAGACAGACACAGACCCAGTAAGGTAGGACAGAGACAAACACAGACCCGTCAAGTTAGGACAGACAGACACAGACCCGTCAAGGTAGGACAGACAGACGGACACAGACCCGTCAAGGTAGGACAGACAGACACAGATCTGTCAAGATAGGACAGGCAGACAGGCAGACACACACTGGCAAGTAGTGAGACAGACAGACAGAAAGGCAGGTATGACAGACAGTTCCCTGTCAAGGTAGGACAGACAGGCGGACATATAGACACAGACCCGTCAAGGTAGGACAGACAGGCTGGCAGAAAGGCAAGGCAGACAGGAGTGTAGGTAGACAGACAGACATACACAGACCCAACAAGGTAGGACAGACAGAAAGGTAGACAGACATACTGGTCATAGTAAGGCATCAAACAGATAGAGGAACAAAGGGATGGCTGACGACCATTTTAGACGAAACACACACACCTGTACGTTTCTTTGGTCCGCAGAGTGAACCCAGCCTAACCAGTGCCTGTTTCCCCCCCCCCCCAGCTATCTCTGGTCTTCCCCTTCATCTATTGTCTGTGCAGCCTGTTCCTGGTGGTGGTTCCTCTCTACAGTGACACCATCAACTCCCTCATAGGGATAGGAATAGCTCTCTCTGGGGTCCCTGTCTACTATGTGGCTATTTACCTGCCTGTGGACAAGAGGCCCAAACTCATCGGCCGAATCAACGGTTTGTTTTACATGGAAAACACAACCCTGAGACTACACATAGTGGTGTGTGTGTGTGTGTGACTTGACTGTGTTTGTGTATTTGTTTGTTGCACACTGGGAATTATTATATTACAATAATTAGTTGAAGCTCTATATAATATAATTGTTATGTAAGGGATAATCCACTCCGAGGTGTGCATGTGTGCATGCGGAGGCAGAGCCCCTCCACTCCATGTCGGAGGGGTTCTTAGGGGGTTTGCCTCCGCAAAGTGCATTATTTTTCGATAACCGCACATCTCGGAGTGGATTATCTCGCTTATACCATGGCCACTTACGAATCATTAAAATATAAGGGTGTTGATTCATATTTTGGGGTAATTCTGTCTCAAAATCACAACTTTTTGCTCGCACTACTTTTTGCGTTCCTGGAATAATGCCTGGGTCAGACTAATGCCTAATGTCAGTTAACATGAGATTCATATGGAATGCAGACGTTACCTTATTACTCCAGTAAATAGAGAC
>JAOPJI010000135.1:15966537-15977664 GCA_027122695.1 Merluccius productus
AAGGAAGGAAGGAAGGAAGGAAGGAAGGAAGGAAGGAAGGAAGGAAGGAAGGAAGGAAGGAAGGAAGGAAGGAAGTGCTCCATATCTCTCAATAACTTGGGAAACATTAAGAGGTCGTCATTTCGAAGAAAAAAACAAAAACAGTTTAGCCTTCGTAGTGCGTGGAGCGCGCGTGATATATATAAATATATATATATATATATATATATATATATATATATACATATATATATATTTGTCTGTTGGGTGTTATTTGTTATGATTTCTAGAAGTCACTGTGTCATTGCAGATTATTAGGTTTGTCTTTTTTTTTGCATTTATTTGCTTTTGTGTTTTACATTTGTTTTAAAACACTGTCTATTTCCACATGACAGCGTTGCTTCTTAAGCAGCTGGGAATGTAACCCATTGAGGAAATTACTCTTAAAAGAGGAATTTGTTGGACTGTTCTCCGTCTGTTGTGACCCACATTGTTACCCTCCATGAGATGAAACCCTGGCCTGCTCTCCTCTGGTGTAACTGAATTACATCTCAAATATGTTTAACAACTTTGAACTGCCCTCTGTTTTGCTCGCACATTACCTAGAAGGAATGATATGATGAAACCATATTTCCAAATGTGAATAAACATGTATGCATTACATCACTGGTTTGGTTCGGACCTTGAATGAGAATTAAATCAATTTCCTGAATATTTAATAATGCATTTTAATTAATAATAGTGTTAAACGCCTGGTGACCTGACATTTAACATGTTTTAATATATCACCCTTAATTTAAAAAAAAGCCACTCTTGAAAGTGGTTTTCCGCAATCGATCCTCTCTTCATTGTCGACGCCCCGGTGACCTTAACACTGATAACTCTGAATGTCCTCCTTTTTTTTGTTTTTTGTTGCCGAGCCGAAACAAATAAAAGCTTGGTGTGTTTTAAGGGTCGGTAAGGGGACGAGGCCGCGCGTCGCCGGATGCTGATGTGTTTACCTTGTAAGCGGATCGGACCGGGAGGTAGGAAAGGTAGGAAGCCACCAGCCACACCAGTTGGTGCCGCTTCCACAATGAGTTTGTGTTGACAGCGGGGGGGGGTGTTACGCTACAGAAAGGTACTGTACGCCTTTCACACCGGGGCGCCGCCGGTCCAGTGTGTCAGCATTAACACCTTTCATCTGTGCCCATCTCTCATCGTCTCACGCTAACCTCTCATGCGCATTACTGTGTGTTTTAAATGAGATATTTACCTATAGTGGCAGCAGGGAGCTCACTGCTGGCCCCCCCCCCCTTGACATCATAAACGCCAGACTCCTGTTCAGGTGATGCTGGTGCTGGTGATGGTGGTGGTGTTCGAGGAGTAGTGTGGTTTTGGGATAGAATTAGAAAATACAGATATTATTATTTTACATGTGTGTGTGCTCGGAGTGGTTGGAGCTTGTGCGTTTGGCAACACAAATTCAGCATGCACCAAAGGTACAGTATCATTTGTCCTCCTTTGTTGTTGTTCTGCCTTATTTACCCAACAACTTTGACCAAATGTTGTTCTCGTGATCCTTAAATATATTGTATTTATAGTGTATCGTTGGAGATATGTCACAACAGGGGGGGACGTGAGCAATGTTTCCGCTCGGCAAAACAGCGATAATTCTTCTCCGCAGGTCTTTTCAACAATCTCTCCGCGCCTCCTCGTCGAGCAAAGGAGGGCGACGGTCCCCGGGAAAGATGTTCTTCGTCGCCGGCTCCAAACACACGGGAGGAGCCGCCAAAGGAAATGAAAAGTGAATCTCATCTCATCATCTCAAAATATACACACCGAACCGAACCGCAACCTCTCGTTACGTGTTGTACCGCGTTCGTATCAATCATCGGAAACACCTTTTGAACCTTCTCCCCCTCCCGTCGTTAAAGGTCCATGTACCAGAAGTTTCGCGACGTGGACATATTGGACAAGAAGAAAACGGTGACGGCTCTGAAGCCCGGGGAGGACCGGGCCATGCTGCTGGGTCTGGGCATGATCATCTCCTCGGTGATGATGTACTTCGTCCTGGGGGTCACCGTGCTGCGCTCCTACGCAGACAGGTGAGATAAGGAAACACAGCACTTATATATTAATCCCAGACGGGTGAATTCGGGGTCAGAATAGTGGCACACTTTGGATGTTAGCTATATTTGCCCTATTATATTGCTTATTTATAAAGTCACAATGTTGTTCTGTTTCTTTTTATATTTGATTTGATTTGATATTTCATATACTTTTAAATTTATATTGCTATCGCCGTGTCTCTTGTTTCTATTCTTTGAGGCTTTTGCGGCGTAATTTCGCTCAAATGTACGTTTGGAAATGTGCCGTTGGATGACAATAAAGTCTGTCAAGTCAAGTCACGTACTTCTATTCATTTCTTGTACTCGGCTCCCAGCTGGAAGGCACCGGGTTTGATCCCCCTGCGTTCGCAGCTTGACCTGTACAGGCATCCTAGAGCAAGATGCCCTCACCTTAATGACATAATAATAATAAAATAAAATAAAAAGCATCTGCAAAATAGTAAATCGTTGTGTTTTCCAAACGCCGCCACAGCGCGTGGACAGAGGAGGGCGTGTGCGTGGTCCTCAACTCCACCGTCGCCGCCGACGTCAACTGCTCCTACAACTGCGGGCCGGACTGCTGGCGGGCCTCGCGGTACCCCTGTCTGCAGATCTACGTGAGCGTCAACAACACGGGCCGCGTGAGCCGGCTGTCCCACAACGAGGAGACCCAGGAGGCCAGCTCCGAAGTGAGTTGGCCCCGGGGGGGGGGGGGACGGCGGCGGCGGCGGCGGCGGTGGCGGTGGCGGTTCCAGAAAGGGAGTGGGGGGGAAAAAACAGACTATAATAAATACCAGGAATGACCGAACCGTGTCATGTTGGCACATGCTGGTCTTTAGACGCCTGGAGGAATTGTTACCTGATTTAGATCCGACTGGGCCTCGTGTTTAATGTCAGTGGGGGAGAGGGGGAGAGAGAGAGAGAGAGAGAGAGAGAGCGAGAGAGAGAGAGAGAGAGAGTGGTAAACAGGGACGGTTGCCATCATGGATGTTTTGAATGGACTTAGGGCTGATGACCGGGACAGCATGTGCCGCTGATGACATAATGCTATTACACTTTGAAAGGGGTGGGGGGGGGTAGTCTAGTGACTCCCAGCCGAAAGGTGGCTCTAGGTTCAATCCCCAACGTCCAATAGCCCTACATAGGCATCCATCATTTACTATTTTGTCATTTAGCAGACGCTTATAGCTTATAGCTAAGTGACTTCGGAGACAACAAGCATCTTGCTCATGGATACCCAGGTAAGCTGTGGACATGGGGGAATCGAACCCATCACCTTTTGGCCCATGAGTCTAACACCCAAACCGCTACACATGAATCCTGTACCCATATGTATGAGCAAGACTTTGGACTCACTTTGGACTCACACCGTCTCTCTCCGTCCAGTGCTTCTTCGTCCCCAAGTGCCGGAAGGAGACGGCGGTCATGCAGGCCATGGTGGCCAACATCTCGGAGCGTCTGAAGGCCAACCAGCAGATCCCGTGCTACTACGACCCCGGCGAGCGGCAGCGCGACACCGTGCTGCTCACGCGGCTGTACGACAGCGCCGCCGTCTTCCATTCGCTCTTCTGGCCGTCGTGCATGCTCACCGGCGGCGCCCTCATCATCGTCATGGTGAGGCTGACCCAGTATCTCTCCATCCTCTGCGAGGAGCTGGGCAAGATCCGCAAGTGAGACGATCGAGGACGGAGGAGGGGGACGGAGGAGCTGGCTTTCTCCATATAACGTTCTTTCAAGTGTTTAAAGATGATAACGTGTTTTTTGTGGGTTTTGTGTTTTGTGTGTTGTTGATTCTTTTATTTTCCACGTAAAATACTTCATGTGCCACAGGGCAACGCAATATTTCCCGGGTTGACCAGCAGGTGCCTTTTAAAAAAGGATGGATGAATTCATCTTGAATTAAAATGTTGTTGTACAAAATCTGCATGTTATTTGTTTTACGGAGGAACACGCATCTGAACTGACAGCGGAAATCTTTTCAATCCAAAAATTATATTTTTGATTATAATTGCTTATATTGAGACATGGCTGTAATGAAGTATATTTCTAAAACGTCCCTCGTTTATAATAACCCTATAGAAGCACTCAATAAGCTATTACCCCATAAAAAAAACAAGTTTGTCATCTTCGTTTTCTTGATCATAATAAAGGTAACGAGATATACTATAATATACTATAAGAGTGACATAACAACAGTAACTAGGGACAACAGGATCTTTTCAGAATGTGTAACAATGTCATTACAAGGTAAGTAACTCAAGGTCAATTATGCTAATTGCCGCCCGCACGCGACGGGCAATCAGCGGCTGCATGTTGTCATTGGCGCGCGACTGAAGGTCGTGGGGGGGGTCACGCCTTTTGAGTTGTCATCGTAACGCGCGGCGGGTTTCCCCCATCACCGCGCGTGTGTTACGGTACCAAAAAAAAGAAACACGTAACGCAATGTAATGAAGTGTAACGAAGTGTAACGCAGCGTAACGGCGGCCCTCGCGACAAATGGTCTCCCTCCATTGCTCTAGGTGGGGGGGGGGGAGGAGGAGGGCGGTCCGCGGCTAGCCTCCTAGCTTCCTAGCCTCCTAGCGGCCACAGCTAGCCTAGCAGTGCGAGCTTCCCCCCCCCACCTTCACCCAAAAAAAAAAAAAAAAGTAATGCCGCCGTGTGCCTCGGAACCGCCGCGGTGAAACCACGCCATGGGGCGTCCCACACGCATCTCTCCACGGTACAGCGGGCCCGCGGCGCCACCGAGCCACGCACGCGTCTCTCCCGCAGAACCGGAAGCCGTTGTGTTTTTTTTGTTGTTGACGACTTTCGTCGACGAGCCCAACTTCCATGGACTAGACCGGAGCTAGGAGCCGAGCCGCCCGGGACGCGCACGGACCTCCGGTTCTCAAGGTAGCTAATGCTAATTAGCACCACTGGCTTTTCAGGGCTTCTCGGCTAACCGGTTAGCTAGCTGCCACAAAACGTAGCGCCGCACTTGGTGGTGTTTTCCCCCCCTAATGTTGTCAATGAAAAGTCGAGGGTGTCATCTTTTTATTTAGCCGCCGCTGACGACGGCGGCTACGCTAGTCGTCGCCGCCGCCGCCACCCCCGCTGGTAACGGACTTTTACGGGGTGAACGTTGAACAGTGAGCCCGTTCAGATCGAAAAGTGAGGTGTTTTTTTTGGGCTCAGCTGAACTTAGCTAGCTAGCTAGCTGCTACTTTGCTAGCCGGGTACGAACACCCAATACAACCCCCAGCAGCAGCAGCAGCAGCGGCGGCGGCGGCGGCGGTTGGGGGAGAGCAAAACGCTGGGGTGGGAGTCGGCCGGCTTTGCCTAGCCACAGGCTAACGGCGACGGCAGGCTAGCTGAATTAAAGTAACGCTAATAAAACGTGAGCTAGCCACCGGGTTTGTTTACCGTGGGCGCCTGCGTGCCGTTGGCGTCGAAAAACAAACCCGGTCATTGTCACGCACCGGTGCGGTTGCGACCTGTCAACCTGCTGGTCATGCATGTTTGCGCTGAAATATGCTGCATGCCAACGTCAACGTTTTTTTGTGAGTTGCTAATCGCGAAACGCGGTTCAAGATGTCAATAAGTCGACCTGGTGCTGATGCTACGTGTTATAACAATATCATACCCCTTTATTTTTTCTTAAATGGTCGTTGTTTATATAGCTGTGCATCACGGTATTCCTGCATGCAATCCCACTCTGAATATGCCAGTGGAGTTGTTTACATTTCAGCATCACATCTTTCACCGATTCCCATTCTCCCTAATATTGTGCAATGTTGTTGAATAACTGTGGGCATGTCCTCCTATATAGATCTAGATTACGAAGTGGCGTATTATGATAAGTTGGTAACACAACATGAATGCCGCCAACGTTTGACACCACTTGCCAAATGGAAAAAAACAACATTCATATATCGCCCAGACCCAAGGAAGAAATAAAAAATGCCATAAACGCCTTTCTTTCTCCTTTTTTATTCTCAGTTCATGCGCACGTCCACCACCTTTAAATAGCGAGCGCTGAGAAAACCCAGAAGACCGAGAGAAACCCCCCCCCGAGCAGCAGGATGCCTCCCAGGCCGTCATCGGGGGAGTTATGGGGCATGCACTTGATGCCCCCGCGCATCCTGGTGGACTGCCTCC
Source organism: Merluccius productus (assembly GCA_027122695.1). Lineage (NCBI taxonomy): Eukaryota > Metazoa > Chordata > Actinopteri > Gadiformes > Merlucciidae > Merluccius > Merluccius productus. The sequence continues at coordinate 15,972,744 of JAOPJI010000135.1, forward strand.
TGCCCAACGGCATGTTCCTCACGCTGGAGTGCCTGCGGGAGGCCACGCTGATCACGGTGAAGCACGAACTGTTCAAGGAGGCCCGGAAACACCCGCTGCACCATCTGCTGCAGGAGGAGACGTCCTACATCTTCGTCAGCGTCACGCAGGAGGCCGAGCGGGAGGAGTTCTACGACGAGACGCGCCGGCTGTGTGACCTCAGGCTCTTCCAGGCCTTCCTGAAGATCATCGAGCCCGTGGGCAACCGGGAGGAGAAGATCCTCAACAGGGAGATTGGTGGGTCGAGAGGCTTTTTGTTACTGATGGTGGTGCTACTGGGTTCGATCCCGTGACTGCAGCCTGCCTGTAGGCATCCTTGGTGCAGGATAGTGTAGTTGGTTTGGGTGTTTGACTCCCTGGTACTGGGTTCAAGACCCAATGACTGTGGCCTAATCTAGAGCACGATCCCTTACGTGTTATGTTTCAGAATTCATTGTAAGTCTATTTGGATAAAAGTGTCTGCTAAATAACTACTTAGTAGATGGTCTTATTGTTGTTATTGCGTTTTTGAACTTTGCGTTGCTTGTGTCCTCTTTCATGCAATGCTGTTTATATGCAAAGTGCACTAGTTCAGATCATGTTAATCGGAGGTTTTACAGTAAAATATGGTCATATATCCTCATATTACTCACTCTTGCAGGTTTTGCCATTGGGATGCCCATATGCGAGTTTGATCTGGTGAAGGACCCGGAAGTCCAGGACTTCAGGAGGAACATCCTGAACGTGTGCAAGGAGGCAGTGGACCTCCGGGACACCAACGGGCCTCACAGCCGGGCCCTGTACGTCTACCCCCCCAACGTAGAGACCTCCACAGAACTTCCAAAGCACATCTTCAATAAGCTAGACAAAGGTATGGACCTCTCTCTTACAGGCCTGTGGTAACCACCATTCCAATATTATGTTATTATTATTTTTGATTTTATAAAAATAAATCAATTATAATTGCAATTATTTTGCCCGATATTTTGATTGCTATTATTTATTGCAATTAACAGATTATGGATCAGTTAATATTCTGTGGCACCTAATGTATAATAAACAATAATAATAATAATATTGCAGAGGCAAATTACAAACAACGGTTTTGTAATTTGATTTACCAGGCATACAAATTCATGTTTTTATAATTATTAGAAAATTATTATTTTTAAAACATTAATTGTAACCTTTCTCTATTAATCTAATCGCAGAAGCCGAAATCGCGATTGCGATTCATATGCAATTAATTGTTGAGTCCTACTGGTTCATGGTTCCCCACCCCAGGTCAGATCATCGTGGTGATATGGGTGATCGTGACACCCAGCAACGACAAGCAGAAGTACACGCTGAAGATCAACCACGACTACGTGCCGGAGCAGGTGATCGCAGAGGCAATCAAGAAGAAGACGCGCAGCATGCTCCTCTCACACGAGCAGCTGAAGATGTGTGTGCAGGAGTACCAGGGCAAGTACATCCTCAAGGTGTGCGGCTGCGATGAGTACCTGCTGGAGAAGTACCCTCTGAGTCAGTACAAGGTGAGAGGACCATGCCCCCCCCCCCCCCCTTGTGCTGGGTTCGATCCTTCCAGGTGCTCCGGTTTCCTAGCGTGCTAGTGATGGGTTAAATGCAGAGATCACATTTCGTTGTACTTCTGAATTTATAATAGTATTCTGAAGCAAACCTCGCCTTGGGATGCGGCTCAGCATACAGTGACTGGAGCTGCCCAGAGGGTTTGTTTGTGTGTATGTGCGTGTGCGTGCAGGTGCGCCTTTGTGTGTGTGTGTGTGTCGTACAAGTTTGCAAGGCAGGTGATATATCATTAATTCTCCTTGGTCCCTGAACTTCCAAGTGATGGCAGATAAATGTACCAAAATCACTTGCATGGTTTACATGACATCACAGACTCATTGTCTAGCTTGCTTGTACCACACCCTGTACCCCATAAAATGCTATTTAATCCCTTTATATATACACATTACAGTTATCAAGTTAGTATCCTCAAAGTGTATGAAATAATTGAACCCCTTCATTCATTATGTGAATTCAAAACGAGCGGGAAATATTTGGCAAATTCCAAGAAATGCTCTGCGCATTTTAGCTTTGCAGCCAAACAACCGCGGTTCTATTGCGTGATGGAATGCAGTGTTGCGATGTGTACGATTTTCCAGCAGTGGCGCCGAGGTGTGTGTGAGGTGCACTATGTTGATGTGCGCATGCGCACAGTGTTGGTGTGCGCGTGCACAGAGATGTTTTAGTGTGATCAGTGATTCCAGTGGTCCCCTGGTGCATTTATTCCAACAAAAAAATGTATAACAACTTAACATAAGAACAAATTACGTACATTTAGCCTTAATATTAGCAAGTTTTCAGTCTGCCATTTGTAGCCATCCCATCGTCTAAGTTTCATAATACTTTTGCTTCTGTTCTACACTATCAAACATGTAGGCTACTTTCTATTATCAAGTCACTTGTTGTGTTACTTTTTCTCTTTATGCTTTCTACATTTAGTCTAAAGCCATTCATGAGCTAATGCCTCCTACAGTATCATCATGTGTTTTTTATTCTTCTATAGCGGAACACTATCTTGCTGTCAGTATTTTTCCACAATATCTCTCCAATTACAATAATGACAATGTAACAATTGAGGGGGGTGCTGTAGGGGGCACCTATGATGTCTTTTTTTTTTTTTTACATAAAACAAATAGCATATCGGGTGCCCAACATAATTAGTCTTTTTTTTGTGCATGGCTGACTGCAGTGGCCCTAGTTATCCAGCACTGCACCACTGCTGGATGCATGTACTGGAAACACTGTAATGTTTGCCTCAAGTCAGTTTACAAAGAACGAATCAGGAACAGCTGACTGAAAACCCTGAAAATAGAAACCATCCACATGATGGTTGCTGAGTGATGGTTCGCAAACGTGTAGTAATAATATAATAATAGCCCTACTGATAAGCCTACTATCTCTCCCCCCTCCATCTCCTGGCAGTACGTGCGTAGCTGCATCATGCTGGGCCGGATGCCCAACCTGATGCTGATGGCGAAGGACAGCCTCTACTCCCAGCTTCCCATGGACACCTTCACCATGCCCTCGTACGCCCGCCGCATCTCCACGGCAACGCCCTACATGAACGGCGAGACGGCCACCAAGTGTCTATGGGCCATCAACGGCACGTTGCGCATCAGGATACTGTGCGCCACGTACGTCAACGTCAACATCCGGGACATTGACAAGGTAACAAAAACTGTGTTTGTGGCGGGAAGATAGTCCATCTCAATGGTTCCCAACCTTTTTTTGGCCCCTGACCCCATTTCTAGCTCTGAAAATGTTGGTGACCCCAACGTTAACTTTCGTGCATCTGCTTCCATGCAAATCGTTTTTGCCCAATCATCATCTGCCAGTAATGTCAATGTCCCGGTGAACTACAGGCTAAGTGATTGTAGTAGTTTGCTCGTGGCTATGAAACATAAGGCAGATGAGTCAGTTTGTGTGTACAGGACGTCTATGAGTAAATGGTTCGCTAAAATGGATCATCAAATATCTATAGCTTATAAATAATAATACTAATTGATTGCATTTATATAGCGCTTTTCTAGATACTCAAAGCGCTTTACATAGTCTGTGTGTGTCAGCAATCTCCTGCAACCCCATATGCATGTCTGACCCCAAGGTTGGGATCCACTGGTCTATCTGGGTAGGGTGTTTGACTCCGAGCTAAAAGGTCCTGGGTTCGAACCCCAGTGTCCGCAGTCTACTTGTCGGCATCCTTGACCAAGGTGCCTCACACCTCACACCATGTAACACATACCTTCCTTGGAAAGTTGCTTTGGATTAAAGTGCCTGCTTAACGACTGAGTAGTAAATAGTGTGTGTATGTACGCGCACATAATAATACACTTTATTTATGTAGCACCTTTTTCAGACACACAAAGTGTCCGTCACAAAGTGCTTCACAGACATAAAAGCAATAATATATGCCAATAAAACGACAGTAAAAAATAAATCCAATAAATAACACGAGGGACAACACGTGGCTTCATCCTGTGCCTACGTGATCTCAAAAAAATACATCCATTGCAAATGTTCCTCTTGTGATTCCACTCGAGCCTGAATAGTCTGGCTTCCCTGTTCCCGGTTCCCTCGTGGGGGATGCGTTGTTCAAAGGCCAACACGGCATCCGAGCAGGATGTCGTGTTTTTTTGTCGGATGCGCACCCGCCAACAGATTTACAATGTTTTCCTTGTTCCTCCTAGATCTATGTCAGGACGGGGATCTACCACGGTGGAGAGCAGCTGTGTGACAACGTGAATACGCAGCGCGTGCCGTGCTCCAACCCCAGGTAATCACATTTATACATTACCGCCGCTTATAGATTATCACCGTGTTCAGACCGCCGAAGCGGCTACCGCCTCTCCATGGCCGCCGCAATCTCCCTCTTGTCACTCAAGGGCCGGCTGGGAATAACCATTGTGTGTGTGTGTGTGTGTGTGTGTGTGCGTTTGCGTGCGCGCGCGGGCGGGTGTGTCTATTTGTGGGGGTGTGTGCATGCTCTTCCTCTCAGGTGGAACGAGTGGCTGAACTACGAAATGTACATTCCAGACATCCCGCGCGCCGCCCGGCTCTGCCTCTCTATCTGCTCTGTGAAGGGAAGGAAGGGCGCGAAGGAGGTCAGCGGCACTACTACACGCTCTCTTTAACACCCCCGTTTGGCCGAAAAACCATACGTGTCAAATTATTGTTATTATATTGTTATTATTGTTAATGTTTGCGGTTCAGCAGACGTTTTTTTTCCCAAAGCATTTGAGTAAAAAATGTGTGCTGCACAGGTCCATTTGTAAAAATAACAACTGGACTGAGTGTAGCTGTAGGAATGAGAAAACCATAATCAGTCACATTGTCA
>JAOPJI010000135.1:16074496-16085442 GCA_027122695.1 Merluccius productus
TCAAGTGTGGCGTGTGGTGTGAGAATGGGTCAAATTGCGTGACTGTCACACTCAAAGCGTGACGCTTGGCAGCTCTGACATTGAAACCCTGATGGCCGATGGCAACTGTCAGGATTCCGCCATTGTCGGTTGTACGGAACAAGCCAAATCTGTTTGGGCAGCGCATCGCGGTTGTACTTTTGCCAATATAACGGTAAGGGACAACGTGAGAGGCGAATGAAGGATTGCGATGGGGGGGCATTTTGATTTTCCGCCATTCATCATTTTTCTCTCTTTTGTGTATGTGTGTGTGTGTGTGTGTCATCCTGGCCAAACCGTTAGGTCTGTATTGCTCAACACGGGCTCTAGCATGCCAGCTAGCATCGCTAGCTAGCCAGCTAGCTTGCTGTGGCCCATTTCACTATCGTTATTCCCTGCGAAGACCATGATCCTGGATTCGGCCCTTAATGCTTGGTTATAAACGGATTAAGGGCGTGTTCACACCTGGCGTTTTTTGTGATAGGGAAAAGTTGAGCCGACCGTTTATTCAACAAAAAAAAAAGCTGGCAGCGCTTTTTGTCCTAAAACCACCGAGAGCGTTTTTTCTATCGCCTAGCAACGAACCCACTTTAGACCCCGACGTTACTCGCCTACTACGTTTCCAGGCTACCCTTGCATCGTTGTTACAAAATGGCTAGAAAGAGGCGATTGGCACTTGCATTGGCCCTACCTGACGAGGAGGAGAGTCATGTACCTGCACGTTTGTGGGGGCAGATATCATTCGGGGAAGGCAGCAGCAAGGTGCCGACCATCATAGTCGAGCTTCGTTTCGATGATGCGCGATTTGCGGTGAACTGTGATTGGTCAGCTGTCAAAAAAGCGCCTGACGTCGGGCGCTTTTTTTCTGACAGTTGAACTTTTTTCAACTTATTTTTACGCTCGGTGCGGGAGAAAAAAGCGCAGAGAGAGGCGTTTAAAAAAACGCCGCGGGCGTTTTCCAAAAGCGCTCTGCTACATAGGACTATGTAGAAAGAGCGCTGGCAGAAACACATAAACTGCAGGTGTGAACACGCCCTAAGACGGTTTTTGTTTTTTTTCTCGTTTGTTGTTGTAAGGTATCGCACGGTTGGCCCAAACCATTGTCAACGAGTACGGGTTAGACATTTCCATATTCGCAATGTGTCAAGACTAGTTAGCCTACTAATCATGCTGCGGGAGTTTACACGCTTTTGTATGGACGTGATTAGCAAAGCTGCTAACATGCCGGCTAGCAATTAGCCACGTTAAACCACTGTGTGTGTGTGTGTGTGTGTGTGTGTGTGTGTGTGTGTGTGTGTGTGTGTGTGTGTGTGTTGTTCGAAGATGAATTGTTATAGATATTTCAGCAAAGTGTTTTTTCTGCATGGTCCTGAGACGTTTGTGACTACAGACGACCGGTTGCACGTTGGGATCCTTGCACCGGCCATGGTTACAAATCTGTGCTGGCCTTTGACATATTTCGTTAAATATCAACCGATGCTGGCCGGCGTTGTGCCACATCTTCATCTTTTCCAATCTGCAGTCACAACATTGACCCTCCCAGTCAACGTTGTCACCGGTCGGCTGCAGCTCTCCATAATAAGGACGTGTTGCTTGGCTTGTATTTGAGTGCTCTCTACTTTTATTTGGACACGTTCAATCCTGGTGTCATTGAGGTGAAGCACTTGGCAGATTGACTTTCCTTTTTGATGCACAGTACCACTGTCCTTTTCAATTGTGGGTTTTTTCCGTTTTCTTTGTGGTTGTTGTTGTTGTACACCCTCCGCAGCCTCAAGAAATCGACGTCCTCGTTGGAGACGACAGGCAGAGCTTCTTCACCAATGGCCTCACCCTGGGCGCCCAGAAGTGTTCTGTCCTCAGAGACTCCCTGAACGTCGACAACGATTGGATAATGGACATCAGGACAAAGAGCCAGGGTGGCGAGCCAACATACAACATCGCTGTAGGAAAGGCTGAAACAGGTAAACTTTTAATGTAGATTTGATTTTTGTTGACACACACACACACACACACACATACAGAGTTTGACTTGGTTGAAAACATCACATGGACATGAGGAAATGCTCACATGACAAATGGATGGGCAAAGTCAAATGAAATGTATTGAGTCATTTATTTTGCCCATAGATGTCTTTTATTAGCCAAACAAGTTATAAATGCTATCCTTTGAAAACGTCTTCATTAGTTATTAGAAATAAACAGTAACATTAACAGATCAGTAAAAGCCTTTCTTTCAAATACTAATTTCTTCTTTTGAATGCATTTGCTGTACCACTTGCGTCTCTAAACTTTCCCTTTTTTTCCTATCTTTTCTCTTTCAGTCTTGGTACTTGTAATGGGCAAAGAAGGTATCCACGGCGGTGTATTGAATAAGAAGGCATACACGATGGCAAAATACTTGAGAGAATCAGGGTTTTAATGTCACAAGCTCATAAATAGATCAAAATTGAGGGACAAAAAAAAGAAGAGAAAAAAAATATTGCTGTTAATAATTCTCTACAAGCAGTCAAATGTTTTGGAAACTTTTGAATAGCAATGAAGAGTGGTGGTAAGATCCTGTTTCACCATTTAGTTTTTTCCCCCCCTCCTTCACTCTAAATGGAGGGGGGGGGGGGGGCTCTTCAATTCTGTTCATTTCTCTTTTTTTTCCCCACGTGTGCTCCAGCGTTGATTGTCGTGATGGGAAGTGGAATGTCCATGGAGGATTGCTCAACAAGAAGGCATTTGAGATGGCTCTCACCATGAGGAACGGTGATTTTTAAGCAACTCCTCCCATCTATCATGTACATAGCATCCACCCATTGTGTTGACAATACTTCCGGGATTAGAAAAGCAAATAATCATATCTTCCCATGGTTCACTTTTATATATTTCTTTTGTCCCCCCCCCCCCTTTTATCCTACCCTTAAAACAATAGACATTACAAATTGTTTGGCACTATCACAATGGCATGTTTATCAAAATTGTCTAACTGTATATTTATAAAACGTGTAATAAAAAAAAAATCTTGACTGAATTTGGACTCCTTGTGTTAGCGCCCATTAGCAAATGGTCAAATGAGATGGTGTAAAAGTAATCTGGATGGGGGTAGTTATTTGCTTATGCTGTATGTCTAGAGTAACACCAGGTTCTCCTCCAACATTTGAGGGTTTAAAAGTTGCATGCACGCATACCCCTCTAATAAACAAACAGACCATTATCTCCAGCATTGGAGTCTCGATGGAAACCATCTTATTTGGCACTTAATTATAATGCTCTTCAAGACACTTAAGAAATTAGGTGCTGGGGTGCTAACAAATCTTATCTCGGCAACCCCTCCAAGCGCACTCAACATTTCTGCTTTCCCTCCCATTACGTGCTCTTGCTGTTATTGAATGTGGTCCTAAGAGTTATAGTAATGGGGATGTTGTTTGAGTGTAAGACGTAAACTCACCATCACTGAGGCTTTCAGAAGTTTTCATCGATGAGTCACCCGATCCTGGCCCATGGACATTCCACCTTTGACCAGCTCAGACCCATGTCAGATGTGTCCATGTTTTGCATTACAGTATACATTCATCTTTTTCTTTTTTACCCCATTGCCACTTTTTCATAGACGCCATTGGACCAATTGTCAGTTGAATAGGGGTGTTTCTGAAACATGAAATATCTTCAGCCCATGGATGATTGTAGGGTGGGTTTGTTTGACTTTAAATCATTGTGATACTACTTCAGATGACTTGACTTATTTAACTCTAGAGCTGTTTTCACATGTTAAGTTCCTGCTAACTCATCATTGAACATGAAAATGCAGCCTCATTTTACAACGGTATAAATGCATTTTGACTGTCAACCCAAGCCTTGGGGAGGGGGTGAAAAACGTCTTGAAATTACTTGCCTTGTGTTTAGTCATCAAGTGTATCTGTCATAGCACGGTACTTGCAAGTATACTGAAAATAAGATGCTGTGTACACTAAATTAATGAAAAGTCGTGTTGGTTGGAATAACATTTGTAAGTTGTCTTGTGAAATCTTTCTGAGAATAACCGTGTGTTCTGTGCCATAAAATAGATCTGATCTGTTGCTACTGTGAGCTCTAGTTTTTAATGGCTGCCCCAGTGAGAAGACCCTTCCGATGGCACTTTCATTCACTATGTGACACAAATTTAGCATTTTCCAAAGTGGAAAGTGCCATGTATTCATGAGATATCCTTGCTTTACAGACAGATCAAATAAAAATGATTCCAACCAGAGTTCAATGGTCTTGTGTGCTTGTGCGAATGTCATTTTGTCCAGCATATATTGGTTCACAAGTAACCAACATACGTCCACGAGGGGGCATCCTCATGCAGACTACAGACTTAACAAGACTAGGAAGAACGAGGTCTTGAGTTACAGGACAGGAACTCAGATTAAGGCTCCCGCAGGCCTATGGGCATGCATTGTCCTAACGTGTAATACAGTCGAAGTGCTGTCTCGTTGAAGCATTTAATTGTCCCACAAATTAGATGATTAAAACGAATGTCCTATTAAATAAGAAACGGACACATTGATAACGACAATTAAACCACAAAAAATGGTTTCAAGACATACATGTAGCCTACATGAAGGAAGAAAAGACAACCTAGAAATAAAAATACAAAAAAAAAATTCAATTAAGCCTCAATCACACCTGTGTCAGGTAGGGTCGGTCGGGATGATGTCATTAGTCGACAACCCGGCGCACCTTTAAACACCAATAATAATTTAGACAGTCGCTGTTGTTGTGTTGTGTTGATCCGCATCCACAGTACACGTTAATTGACAATGGCGTGGACGAAGCTTGCGATATGCATAGGGATGCTACTGGTCGCCATTACTCGTTGCCACTGCGTGGCTCTTTCCAACAGGTCACCAAGCCCCAACTCGACGCTCGTTAACCCACCAGAGGCGCACGGCCCCCCCGCGGGGAGGCTGCTCATCGGCCGCCACTCCCGACCCAGTGCGACCCTCAAACGACACCTGGTGGACGCAGACCATCAGTCGGACATGGGTACGTGCAATGGACGAGAAAATGGAGACACACTTTTTTTTTACGACCCCCCCCCCCCCGCTTTTAGGTTGAACCACGCTGTGCTGTGTTTTGTATGTCCAGAAGGTCTGGATGAGGTGGACGGTGCAGCGCTGCGGAGGCTGATGGAGACAGAGCCTGGGGTTGAATGCGCGCTGGACTCCATGAAGCTAAAAGTTGAGGGTTCATTTTCTGCTCCTGCAGCGCTATTCGTGGTAGACAGAGGTAAGGCTATTCAACTTTCATCAAGTGTACCACCTTATCCTTGAAGGTGAATGATTGTCAGAAAAATGTGTAGAGATTTTAAACTCCTGTTTCCCAGATGGGCCGAGGGGGTAAGGCTACCTTGGTGGTTACATGCTTAAATGATATCTTGATCAACAAGCAATCACTGCACAATTCATACACTGAGTGAATTAATAAAGTAATCTGGTATATATTATAATTTACAGGCCTATTCAAAATGTATTGTTTTGTATATATATTTTTCTGACTAACCTGACGCCAACTTTTCCATACAGGAAGCGGTCTTGCTCCTCTTCCCCTGTCAGATCTGCCTTCAAGCTGTGGCTATACCTTGAAAACGACGCAAAGAGATTTGGTCTTGGTTGCACCTTATGATGGTTGTTTCGTCTCTCTTGAGGTTTGATCTGCTGGTTTAGTAATGTAAATTTCAAACAATTATATTTTCCATTTTAAAAACTTGAATGCAATTTCCATCTACCAACAGGAAGAGGGCTATGTTCTTCCACTACGTTGGTGGGGTATACCGGTGAGAATGTCTTGCCCTGTCATGAGACAGTCTCTGTATAATCCTCCTATGGTCACCTGCAACACTGCAGGCATGGTCGTGAAAACGGAGTGGGCTTCTGCAGTCGATAAAATAAAAGTAAATTGTATGTATTTCTCAATTGAATGCTTTCTTTAAAGTTGATCAACTTTTAGATGACGTGATTTGTAAAAGCTCTAAGGACTTTGCAATATGTCTTCTCAGTGAATGGTCAGTGGGAACCCCTGATGGAGGTCCTACCAAGATGTGGCTTTGGCTTTACTTCTCATCCTGGCGTTGTAGACATCTCTATTCGTTATGTCCCCTGTGTGGGAGTGAAGGTATAGTTCCACGACTTGTTGTACTTAATTGGTTGATTGCCTCTTGTTTTAACGTTGTTGAACGCTCTGTGATATCCGTGTTGCAGGATGGGATGTTCTCTCTCGGCCTGGTTGGAGACGGTGCAGTTAAAGTTTCTTGTCCAGGCGTACAAATTGGTGAGAGCCCAGGCAAAGATGTTCTCCCCACTGTGGCTCCATTGCCAAACCCAAACATAACTTCGGCTGGTACTCCAGTAGGCCAAAGGCAAAATCCCATTATTCAGCTACCTAAACCACAAGTCCCTGTGACCCTTCAACCAAAAAGCCCTGTAGCACCAGAGGGCCAAAACCCCCAGCCTTATCAATTTCCTTACTACTTCTGGCCACCACAGCCACCTCAAGCTCCTGGCCTGCTAACACCTGGTCCTCCACAGAAACCTGCATCACCAACACCAAAGACTGAAGTGCAAGAACCTGTGACTCAACCCAAGCCACCTAAAACCCATGTGAATAAAAACCCTGTAGCTTCAGAGGGACAAAACCCACAGCCTTATCAATTTCCTTACTACTTCTGGCCACCACAGCTCCCCCAAGCTCCTGATCTAACACCTGGTCTTCCGCAGAAACCTGCATCACCAACACCAAAGACTGAAGTGCAAGAACCTGTGACTCAACCCAAGCCACCTAAGACCCATGTCAATAAAAACTCTGTTGCCCCAGATGGCCAAAACCCACATCCATATCAATTTCCATACTATTTCTGGCCACTACAGCCATCTGAAGCTCCTGACCTGCTAACACCTGGCCTTCCGCAGAAACCTGCATTACCAACACCAAAGACTGAAGTGCAAGAACCTGTGACTCAACCCATGCCACCTAAGACCCATGTCAATAAAAACCTTGTACCCAAAAGCCCAAACCCACAACCATATCAATTTCCATACTATTTCTGGCCACTACAGCCATCTCAAGCTCCTGACCTGCTAACACCTGGTCCTCCACAGAAACCTGCATCAACCACACCAAAGACTAAAGTGCAAGCACCTGTCACTCAACCCAAGCCACCTAAATCCGAGGTCAAGATGAACCTTCCACCTAGTGATCCTCTATTTACAGTGGGCCAAACAAAACCTGAATCTGGACCAGGACCCGGGTACAATCCCCTTATACAATGCCCTCAGAAATGCCCTTCTGGATTAAGTGATTGCTGTGTGTCCTTCAGTTACCACCAACATGATCACTATATGTACCCTCCTAAAGATGACGACAGAACCAAATCTGAACCGGAACCCCGATATAAATCCCTTATACAATGCCATCAGAAATGCCCTTCTGGATTAAGTGATTGCTGTGTGTCCTTCAGTTACCATCGACATGATCACTATGTTTACCCTCCTAAAGATGACCGTAAAATTGCTGATTTTATGTCATTTTCTGCATTGGGAAAATCTGTTCCAGAGGAGTTACAAGGCATTCCACGCAGTGGGCCACCTGAACCTACTGAAGCATCGCATGATACAACTCTGAAACCTCCACCCCAAAATGAGGTGGAAGATTTAATACAAACAAGAAGATTTGATACAAACAAATCAAATGGAGTATTGGCATATAATCCACCAGAGGGCATTCTTTCTCTACTTAAAATGGCCAATCCACCTAATAACCAGGATTTACCACAAAGTTTTGATCCCTCTCAGTCAGAGACGCCCCCACCTACCTACAAACTGCAAAGGCCTTTGAATCAAGGTCAGTTTATGATTTTGGATCCTGGAATGGTTCATTATAACATGTTTCAAGATGCACAGGCATCAAGTGGTGACTACTTTGGTGACTACTTTGAGGCTGTGCAACCTGTGAGTAATGCAAAGAAATTTGAAAAGCTGACATCTGCACGTCCATTCACCAATGGGTACGTGTTGTTGGAACACGGCCCTCCAGGAAGTGACCCTAGCTCTCCTAAGGCAGCCAGGGGCCTGGGTCGTAGTCACACGCACTTGGTGTTCGAGCCTTTAAGCAATTATCAACAAAGCCAGGGGAAATCTCATCTAGCACAACCTGGAAACCAAATGGATACCATGTATAGAAGTCAAGCTCATTGGACGGGTCCAGACCCACATTACTCTGTGCCGTTGTCTTACGCTGCTCAGACTGGTCAATTCCAATCCAATCATAACCTTGGACAGACATTTGAAGGATTGCATTCTTCAGTTGACAGCTATCCAAATGGCAAGTAATGGCTTCCCTAGGCTCAGAACTTCCAATTTGTATTTTTAATGGTTTCTAATGTTTTAATTTCTTTTTTCCAGAAGACGCAAACCAACCGTTCCCAAGGAATGGTCATGGGAAATGAAAACTGTTGCAGTATATTTAAAAATAAATTAAATGGAAAATCTAAATGACCTGTTGCATGTTTCTTTTCAGACTTGCTGAGAGTTAACATAGTCGTCTGTGATCTTAATAACCCGAGTTAACATCAGTCATGGGCAGATGACTTCTAATGAGTAAACTCCCACCATCCCCTATTAATATTTCTTCCTAATGGGGTTCTTTTTGGAAGGACAATTGGTGGTAATGTTTGACTCATCCAGACAAATGAAGCAAAAAGTACATTGACCTTTTAAAAGCTTTCGTCTTATTTACATAAACTCCGGAACTGATGTAACTCAAGCATTGACCTGTCTATGCAAATAGTCTTTTGTTCATTCAACCTTGTTTTTATGTTTAAATTATCTGCCAGTTACTCTGGTTTTCAATTACATATTCTGCCAATAGATCGGTCTTGCTTGCTCAAAATAATGTATATGGGTTGATTGTAACCTGCAGAATGTAAATGAGTAACTTATTTTTCTTTTGAGTTGGGGAAAACTGCCTTTGTTATCTGACCAATGACCCTACACATCAGCTCACATTTCTAATGAAATCTGGTCAAATAAGGATTTTTATTAACTCAATATGCTTGGAATTCAATGTTCCAATGCCATGTATATTGATTCTTTGCAGAATTGGGAGTTAACATTTCTAAAGGGGTTTCTAGAGCTATATTTTATTCTAGTTACATGACATTGGCAAAGCAATCTTATTCCATTTAGTTCTCTATTGGGTTTTGTGTGTATTGGTATGGAACTAAATGGCCATGATCAACTCAAAATTTAAACTTGCATTCAATTGTTCATTCTGAACCGAAATATGTTCTCTGCCTTGTAAATTAAGTTACCAAAGCACCACAAGAGATTGTACAACCATAAGAAAAGCTTTATTGTTGGGTCAAGGTTGGCATTTATTCATTTTTTAAACCATGTTATTGCCTCTTGAGCTGCTGTTCTGCAGCTGGTTCCCTGTAGTGTACAGCCAGGTCTCTGCAGGACATGTTAAGGTATATCATGACAGCCCTTATCTGCAATGCTGTGGAGTCTGTGTGCTGTGAGGAACCACCAAACACTTAATAGTGTCTGATTTTCCCGGGACATTGAGGAACAATAAGATTTGGAACAAAAAGAACATCTGGAACAATAGGAGCATCTGGCAAAGGGATGTCGGACTGTACTGCCCTTTTTTCTATCGCTGCCTTTGGGCTGTCGTCACTGGATGGGACGTCACTGGATGGGACGTCATTGTCTGCGACGTCAATGTCTGCGATGTCATTGTCTGCGCTGTCATTGGCTGCGACATCATTGGCTGCGACAGTCGGTAAGATCGCTATGTCCGGGTTGACATCAACAAGGGGAAGGTCAGCAGGCACCACAAGGGGAAGGTCAGCAGGCACCACAAGGGGAAGGTCAGCAGGCACCACAAGGGGAAGGTCAGCAGGCACCACAGTTGCCGGCGCCAACTGCATCACCTGTACCTCACCAGACTCGGTGGACTCAGACAGGAGTCCAGTGAGCATGAGGTCGTTGAAGCGGGTGAGCTTGTGGTGTGCCAGACCGTGCGTGGCGTGGATCACTGGGAGCAGGGGAGGACTTGAGGCTGCAGTGCCAAATTCAGGCACTTTGATTGGCTGAAAAACAAACGGACCCCAATGAAAACTAGATTTGAGTTGTGTGTGTGTGTATGTTTGTGAATGTTGGTAAATTAATGTTTGTTTATGTACCAGAAGGCCAAGCACACGGCAGTTCACAACGTGGTCAGAAGCCAAACCTTTTGCAATGCAAAACCCTCGTTCCTAAAGTAGGAAAACATGTTATGATTAACTCCTGGCATGTACCATTACTGTATGTAAATTGGTTTCTATGTTGCTAATATTTATATTTATTGTCCTAAGATAAGTCTCGGAAAAGGATTAATTGATTCCTCGGTTTTCTTACAGCATTATCCAGGGGCACACAGTCACCGCTGGTGCAATTTGCCTCTATTATGACATATTCAGCTGTAAAAATGCTTCCACCAGACACCAGCTGAAACCAAAATATATATTAAAAAAATGTTTGCTCTGACACATTTAAATGCATAGTCCTTATCTATTTCTTGTTGAAACATGTGTTCGATTGTACCTGTGAGGACATCCTCCCAACCTCCATTAGGATGAAGGTGTTATTGACTTTGCTGTTAAAGGATCCTAGAGACGCACTGACAAAATCTAATCCACTGGTGTGGTTCAGCGGAAGGAGGATAGGACAGCTGATGCACAGGTCTTCTGTTGACTCTGCAACAAGGAGGAATGGACAGGTGTCATGTGTGTGTGTGTGTGTGTGTGTGTGTGTGTGTGTGTGTGTGTGTGTGTGTGTGTGTGTGTGTGTGTTAGATAGTGTGTGTGTGTGTGTGTGTGTGTGTGTGAGTGACAAAGAATGAGAGTTTGTGAAATTAAAATATAA
>JAOPJI010000135.1:16085542-16097264 GCA_027122695.1 Merluccius productus
TGTGTGTGTGTGTGTGTGTGTGTGTGTGTGTGTGTGTGTGTGTGTGTGTGTGTGTGTGTGTGTGTGTGTGTTAGCTTGACGTTGCAAACCATAAGATTTACCTTCGGTTTTACATTTGAAGGCAATGACACTCAGAGCCCCGTCCACCATTTTCAACACCACATCGCAGTCTCCTTCAATTGCCTGAGTCGAAACAGCACATAAGTTATATATATACATTTTTTTCACTGAGGTCAAGAATTGTCATCTGACTTTATGTGATATAGGAACACATTTGTCTGGGCCTTGCTATTAAAGAGTGTAGAAAAAACAGTGGGATGTAAATGTACGCCGTCTCACCGTCAACGCTTTGGGCCTGACAGAGCAGTTGGCGAGAGGCGTAGGATCCAGCACATGACACTCGGTCTGCAGCAGGTCAACCTCCAAAATATATGTAGTATCTCCAATGGGCTACAGAGAACATGGGGGCAATGTTATGTTAAAAATAAGACCAATCCAAGTGAAATATCACATGAATGGCGACGAACGTCATGTGATATCGAAGTCAATTAAAGAACCCATCTGATCGAAATGACATTCTCCTCACCTGTGGAACTAGTACAACAAGCACAGGCCTATGCATACAATATTCATATACATCATCACACCAATATACTGTACTCTTCTGTAGATGGTTTTTTCTAGTATTTCTCTTGACCTATTTTCACATGACTTCCTCAATTTCCTTTTCTTCCTAGAAAATAAGGTGGTTTTGTTTAAACTGTTTTGTGTAGATGTTGTTGCTGCAGCTCTATGTAGACAGGTGTTTCTATAGCTGTAACTCTAGTGTTTTCACCCAGCACTTCAGACTTACTGTAGAGATGATCTTGATGTCCTCAATCCTGTTCAGGACGTACTTGTAGCCATGAGTGTGTTGGGCGTTGAGGTAATCCTGAGCCACAATGGCTGCAGCCTCTGCATCAGGAGAATCGCACGGAGGCCGGCTGATTTTGGGCAGCACTTGTGCCCACACTGCCACCAGCAGCAGACCCAGAGTCACGGCGATGCTCAGGAAACGCATTTTCCAGAAGATGGGCTACAGGGCCGAAAAGTATTAGTGGGTAGCAAGGCGAGTCAAGTTGACAACAGGGAGACCGTGCAGCGGTCCTCCCCTGTATATATATATCCTGCCGTCTGTGTAACTTTTAAACTGACAAACTCAAGCCAAGATAAACACTGCAGCCGCCCCCATCATCATTGCGTCACGTGGACCCAGTGTTTAGTGCACCTCCAGTGGGGGTCTCTGCCATGGTGGGGTCGGTGCCATATGTAAAGCAACCAATTCTGGAGAGGGCTGTCAATCAGACTCCATTCAGTTTGAATGGTCACTAAAGTAGTTCAGCAGGCAACTGATGACAGGTTTTCATTATCGGCCGGTTTAACACCCAACCAGATTAGAGAGCACCTTTCTAATTTCTATATAGCTGCTCTGGCCAGTTGTTGTCTTTTAGAAACTCTTGGTAGTGAACTTAGTGGGCCTACTCCCATTGGGACTGGAGCCATATGAATGGTCTCAGCCTCACCTGAAAAAATACAAAAGTAAATACAAATAACAAATGACATAGTCCGTGTTAGAATTATACTAATAAAATAGGCCTACCAGAACCTAACCTATCACCTAATGTCAGGACGATGTTGTGTTTAAATATCTTATCATTATTATATCATTCTGACGATCTTGTGTGATCAATGGATGCCCTAAGTTGTATTTTCTGCCATGAGAACCAAGTTTAGAAATATAGTTTTGATTATTAGGCCTATGAATAATGAATCCAATAAGAAATACTTATTGTACGCTAATCTGCATTTGCTCATATTCACATCACATTTAAATCACCATTGCTATTGTCAATTTAATCACATTTGAAAGCTATCACCGCCAAACCATAGACTGTAAAACCCATAAACTCGGTGACCTCTGCTCTTCCCAGAACCGCAGGCCAGTCGTGACGCAATCTAAACGCGACAGCGCGGCGACGGCGCGTCCGCTGCGGGTCGGGTTTAGCGGCGGCGTCGTCGTGGTGGTGGTGACGTCCAGCCTGCAGTAAACAAGACTTGTGGAAAACAAACGCTTCGTTGCGTTATACCGTTGCGCAAAACCGTCGACTCGTTAATTGAAGCGACTTAACTACGTAAGTGGTGGGTCGTTATATCTGTGTGTTATGTTTATGTGTGCGGTTAGTAAACGTGTGAAGCGCATGCCTTTAGTTCACTCGGTGACGTACAGACACGTTTGAACAAACCAACGTTTTTGCACGATTCATGAACTGACTTAAACGTGTTAGGACCCCCCAATGTGATCGTGTAAGTTCGTATAATTGCCTTTCTTTAATACAAACGGGACGTTGGTGGCTAAACGACTGAACGTGCATGTTGGACACGCGTGCAAAGTTTGTAGGCTAACTTACTTATTGCAATGTAATATGTCATTTTTTTTTAATTTGCTGTAAAACACAATCCTCCCACTCGGCATAATCTGAAATAAGTTGTGACAAGGCATCTTTTACAGATGTTTCCCCTATAGGCAAAAAGATCCCTATATTGAAAAGGTTAAAGCAAACCCTGAAACCGTATCAACAGTCATGCTTGTGTTCCTTGAATTTCCAGGGGAGGTCACATTAACCCTAACCTTGCTTGTCTCTAACAGGCAAAACAACAACAACAACAACGACAACAACAAAAAGCTGTAGCATCCCTTGTGAACTACTAGGCCCATGTGCTGGCTCTACTCTGTTGCCACGGAGACCCCTTATCTCGACGTCGTCATCATCGTCGTCATTGCATGACGGCGTTTTCTTAGATCGCACCAATGGGTAAGCTTCCCCTGAAGGTGCGAGAACAAACAGGCAAAGGGAATCGGCAACCAAATGGCTCGACGGCGGCGCCTTCCCTCGGCGAAAAACGGCTGCTCTACAAACGGAGGAGGAGGATGTGGATGTGGATGTGGCGTCAGCGGGGAAGGGTGAGATCTCGTTTCTTCGCGACGCTCATGACAAGCGACAAACGCAAAAGACGTTCGGTCCGTTCCAGACCCTTCTGCGACCGCCCTGGCGATGTCAAAATCCACTTGCAGATACAAGGAGAAGCAGGCGGGGACAGAAACGTTCCCTGGCTCCCTCCAGACCAAGAACCAGACCAAGAACCAGACCAAGAACCAGACCAAGAACCAGACCAAGAACCAGACCAAGAACAAAGGCCGACATCGGGTGTCGTGGACGGTGGAGTACCTCAAGGAGGCTGTGGAAAAGTGGGTCCACCTGCTTCTCCGTCAACCTCAACCGACTGCCCTCAGACACCGGGCACAGGAGGATCTACGAAGGGCAGGCAAAGGATGAGGAAGAGGAAAGGCATGGGGAAGAACAACAACAATAGGACCAACAGATTGGAGAAGGTTGCTGGCGATCAGGAGCCGTGGAGGGACCCTGTCTGCCCGCGGGAAACCTGTACCACCCCGGGTGCAGAGCAGGTGATGGCTGATGGAAAGAGCAGCATCAGTAGAGTCAGCCTGGTCTGTGAGAGTCTGCCAGGGGGTGGGGTGTCTTCTGAAAGCCAGCGGCAACCCAGTGTTACCCACAAGGCCTTGACCAAGACCATTAAGGGTACTTAAGAGTCATCCACCTCTTCACATTGCTTTTTGTATTTGATTCATTTTATCATCAGTTTTTGTTTTCACTCTTTTCTCTCTCTCTCTTTTTCTTTTCTCTTCTTTTTTTAGAGTTTCTTGACGGCTTCTGTAAAGTTTATGGGAGTTTGATCCCGCTGCAAAAGTGTGACATTCCCCGAAGCTTGAGGTGGCCCGATATGGACGTCCAACGGTATGGGGTCTGGTGTGGGTCTGTAAAGTACACACAGGGTGGTCACTGGGGGTCTTGCCATCCATTCAGATGTAATGTTGAAGCTGAGTGGCGAGGGGCTTCAGTTTGGAGTAGGACATATCAAAACAGACCAAAAATGCTTGGTTGGGTCTTTTGCACAAGTTAAAGGCGACTGCTATTTCTTGTTAAACTGGAACCAATTGAATGCTCACTATCTGTACAATTCACACATGGCCTTCAAAGAATTCACACATGGCCTTCAAAGAATTAACTTCCAGAATGGACCTGAAGACCTCATCCCCCACCCCCCTCTCATTGCTGCCATTTATTAATCAAACATCTCCATCAAAAGTGGTTGAGCAATCATGTGTCAACAACGTGCAATGTTCTAAACCCACACTTGTGTTAGTTTTGAAGCTCTTCCAGTTTACTTTACCTAACCTTTGTTGTGTCATGTACCGCCGCAGCCTCACCCCTAGGGCTCAAGTATCCCTTTGTGAACTCCTATTATACTATTACTATACTATTGTTTAGCATTCATCATTAATATTGTAGTGGCCTAGGCGTTTAAAATGGAGGAAGCTGAGGCGTACTTCTATTGCTGGTCTTAACTTTGGCGACAAACCAATATTTTGCATAATCCACAAATGATAATATATTATCAATTATATTAAATATCGTAATTTAACGCGAAACCAAAATCTTTACAAGTACCCCCTGGAACCGGTTCCTGCGCTGCTGGTTGTGAATCGCTGCTCAGATCAATGTTTAAAACAATTATTTTGTGTGCATTATTTTTCAAAAATGGGACACCTCTGCCTTTTAACACGTCCAAATCAGTGTGCTACAAATACGTTAACAACGGTCAAATACAACTGTGGACCACAAAAACAATATGCTCAGAGCACCGGGGAAGAATATTTTAATTTCAGCTGATTTAAGTTGATTAAAAAAACAATAACATTGAACTGAAAGTAACTCGTATCTAATCATTGTTGGTAACTGTGGTATAAGCGTAATAAACCACTCAGGGTGTCCCGTTATCGGAAAATAATGTACTTGGGGTGGTGGTAAGCAACATCTATTCTCCCTCCAGGAAACGACTGCTCATCTCCATCTTGACCAAGTACAACAACTCTACTGTAGTGAGAAGAACAACGTCTGCCTCCTTCCAAGTGGTCTACAAGAAACACACGCTGATGCTGGAGGACCTGTCCACGCTGGCCGACCACAACTGGCTCAACGACCAGGTTGTCGCCTCCACCCACACGACGGCACCCAGTGCTAAGACCGGCGGCGGTCCTGAGATGTAGCACTTCGACTGGTTGGAGTGAAGCGTGACGTGTTATGCAGCGGTTTGTTTCTGTGTTCCTTTCCTTTTTTAAGGTCATAAACATGTATGGGGAGCTGATTATTGAATCTACGGATGACAAGGTAGCTATATTGGCGATTATTGTTAGATTTTACTTTTACCTTTTTATTGCTTTCAACCTTCTGTAATTTCAAAGCTAATTTGAAACGTTTTGTTTTTTTCTCTGGTAGTAATGGCATTACATTAAGGCTGATAAACACAATTCCCTTTCTTTCCCACTGTCAGGTCCATTTTCTGAACAGTTTCTTTCACCATCAACTAGACACGAAAGGCTACAAGGGAGTGCAGAGATGGACGAAACAGGTCAGTTTTAAAACCAGCGCATCAGATCACGTCAACTGTCTAAAAAAAAAAAAACCCTCACCAACCAGCCAACCATCGCCGTTGCCATGTCCCATTATATTTGACCCTTTTCACTTCAGCCATCACTGTTCACAATAATGTGATGATGTGTGCTCAGGATCAACACGTCCATCCACCTGTTGCACAACACAACTCCTCCTCAACAGTACTTTTAGTCTGTGGAGTCTGGCCTCGTCATGATGGAGGTGGAGAGGAGGAAGTGTATATACCTGTACACCTTTTTCCCTTTTTTTTTAAATATCCAAGTGGTGGATGGGATTACTATCATTTGGATTATTTATATTAATTTGCCATGAATTAAAATAATTTCACATAAAAGCCACACAGTGCAGCTTTAAGACGCACACATTGAGTGCAGACCGTTATTTGTTTAACAACGCCCTCCCCTAACCTGGAGATGTGCCCAGAGGACAAATTTCACCTCCGATGGACCCGAGCAGAGTGGATATAACCCTGTTTAGCCCCCCGGTTCTGGCTGTAATTTCCGCTGTTCATGCCTTCTTTCTCTCCCCCCACCCACCCTCTCTGGGTCGCTACAGGTCAACCTGTTCTCCAAGCGGCTGCTCTTGGTGCCTGTTCACCTGGAGGTGCACTGGTGTCTGGTGGCCGCTGACCTGAGGTGCAGGAGGATCCAGCTGTACGACTCGTCCGAGTGCACAGCACCCCGGCAGGTCGCGCTGGTAATTACATCCAGAGACATTTCTAAAGGAGACCAACTAGGGCCTTCTCACTTCCTGTAATTGGTCACACAAGCTACACAAAGTGCAAAAAAACACATGCAACCAGAGTAATACAAGCAGTTATATCACATGCCTAGTTTGTTCATCAACCATTTTTTAGATTTTTTGCTTAATGATGCTGTTTTGACAAAAACAAGTTTATTGATTATTTTACAATTACTTGCCTGACGTCCAATCTGCAACGCAAAAGCCAGTTGGTCCCCGGTGCCTTGCCGTAAATAAAGTAAAAAACCTTAAAATAAATAGTCCCAAACCCACATGTAAGATGTACAGCCTTATTATTGCAAAAGAAACCCTGACAGGGTAATCTGACCTCGACGCAAAGGGGTCTTGAATCACCCTGAAGGGCTTTTATTACACGACTACTTAATAAAGAAATCAACAATTTGACACAAAATATAGCAACAATTATTTGAATGATTTTATTGCTTCTGCAAAAAAGTCAGAAGTAGATTCTACGGTTGGAAATAGTGTCCATAGCAACGGTCTGTTATTCATAGCAGCGGTCTGTTATTTGGAAATAATGGACTGTAGAACGCTTTAGTTGACCAATCAGAATCGAGTATTCAACGAAGCCATGTAGTAATTGTGCGTAACATGTTTTGGTGTCGTTAAGGTAACGTGATGTCACAAAGTGCTGTCCCATTCCTGTTTATACAATTTCAAGCCCTTGCAGCCTCTCGCACTCAAGCATTTACCAGTTGACGTCAATTAAGTCCGTGAGGGTTCAGGGTTTAGGCCTTAGGGGTGACATTGGGATTGGGATGAAATCTACGTGTTTCTGTTTGTTTGAGACTTCAGCGATCTCACGTTTAACGATGGCGCCAGTCTAAAGGTCCCGTTGACTTGAGTAAACATGGGTTTACTTCCATTGGTTCAATCTATCCATCAATCAATCAAGTTGTGCAAAGGAAAATAAATCATGTCAATGAGGCCTGCAGAGCTAAAAGGTGCTGTAGCTAAGATTTAAGAGCTGTTATTTGAGTGTAATCTTTTTAGAAATGGCATAGCCATCCGTCAACTAAGAGTGAAATGCGCTGTGAGAATATTTTTCGAGTTGACTGCGCCTGCCTCTGTATGAGCCAAATTACATTTTAGAGCTCCCGGGTCATTTCTGAACAAACAGGTAATCTCGTCCGTGATTGGTTCGGGGAATACATCTTGCCTGTCAATCACAGGTCTGCGAAATGCAACTCTTCTCAATGGCGGAGAACAGAGGAGGGAGGGGATGTTTCAAAATCGTGCTCTTCTGCCTTCGACTCTTTACAGCTCTAGCACCTTGAACATCCCTGGCTGAAAAAAAGATCATGAAACAGACATAATTATAAATGTATATATTTCTTTTTTTTTTTTTTTACATCAGGACATCCTGAAATACTTGACCATCGAGGCCCAGGAGAAGAACCAAAAGTATTTTCAAACCGGCTGGGTGGTGTCAGCCAATAAGGTGAATTGCCATTCAGTTGGTCAGGCTTCAGAAATGTCACTTGATGAAAAGTGCGATAGTGCCCCCTGCTGGAAAGTGGCGGTGTGGCGAGTGAGCTAATGGATGAGATGTGCTAACGTCGCCCTCTACTGTCTGTTTTAGAAAACACCCCAGCAGAACAACGAGAACGACTGTGGAGTTTTTGTCTTGGAGGTGCAGTCTAGCTTCACAACTTGACTTCAATATATATGCAAAAAGATAAAATGTAAAAGTAAAATGTTTTGTGTGTGTCTCTCCCTTTCAGTACTGTAAGCGGCTTGCCTTCAGTGAACCTCTCGCTTTCTCCCAGGAAGAGATACCAAACATTCGAAAGAGAATCTACAAGGAACTTTGTGAACGAAAGCTTCGCTTGTAACACACACACACACACACACACACGACTGTGAATGTCCAACCAGTAGACTGCCTTACACTGCTTACGTTGACGTCCTAACATCGAACCCTCTTACACGACTGTTGAGCTGTGAATGTCTGTAAGCAGGGTTTAAAGGGCGTGATCTTGGATACGGTTGTTTATTTATTACTGCACATCCGGTGCTAAGCCTTTAATTCTTAAAGGGACGGATTTCCGACTGACTTTTTCCACCTCGATCCCAAATGTGCTGGCGCTGCTGATCCTGACCTTTTTCCTAGCCCTTATTTTCCTTTTCATTCACAAAGTAGGAAAGTGTTAAAATATTTTGATTTTTGGTTTGACTGGGATTTGAAGTGTGAATATTATTTTGCCGTCTGTACACAAAAAATGTAAATGGGAAAAAATGTAAATAAAACAAATCACATTATCGTCTTGCACGTCAATTAGTATATGAGCTGTCAAGATGTTCATGTTGTACAAGTTTAAAGGGGCTATAGACGATATCGTGAACATTAATATAGCAGCAAACCACTACGTATTGGCTATGTAGAGATAGTGTAGTAATGGCGTCCTGACAAGAGAATGAAGGCACACTCCCTCTGTGTGTGTTCTGAGCTTCTAGTTTCTTAGTTTCGGTGTCCGGCCCGGCCGCGCGTTCATGATAACGAACGCGCCTAGCATGAGATAAGATGAGTTAAGGTGAAGAACACTCCCAATGGTTGTGGTTTGAGATGCTGGCGCTCTAGTGCGACATCTTGTGGCTAAATATATCATCTATAGCCCCTTTAAGTTCTGTTTTGGATACATTATCATTGTCTATTGGCAGAATACTGTTATATGGCTGGGTCCCTTGTAAGGCACATACTCTACAGTAGCCGTGGTACAAACCCAACTGATGCATTTTGGAAGAAGTGCAATATGTGATATTGCATGACTTCTGTTTCCAACAGAGCTGCATGTAACCTATGACCTCTGTGGGCTCTGCAGGTGACAAACCATGACGGCTATTGGTCTAGTTCCAAGTATCTAGGCCCCATTTGCCCACAAGTTGTTATTGCTGTACTTATGTTTGTGAAGCACTTTGTAACCTTGTTTTCCATAAGGGCTTTATGAATACAGATTTGTATTATTGTGAGTTAGCTTGGCTTAAGGAGGGGGGGTGGGCACCCTAATCGTCCAACTGGATTGCCCACTCGATTTCTGGTTCGTCGTCCATGTGCCACACCAGGTAGGAGATGAGCTGGAAGAAGTGCTGCCACAGAGCCAGGAAGAGGTAGAGGTAGAAGTCATTGATGTCCCTCTGGCAGTGTACGCCCGAGTAGTTCTGGCCGCACACGCACTCCCAGCCGTCCGGCCGGTCGAGGCAGAGCCCTCCATACATGCATGGGTACGACGCACACTCGTCCACGTCCATCTCACACCTGAGAGAGAGAGAGAGAGAGAGAGAGAGGGAGGGACGCAATTCAAAACGTCTGCCGTGTCAAATCCTTGGTGGAGTCGGGGGTCACTTTGGTCGGTATTGTATGAGTGTGGCGTGACGTACCAGTGGCCTGTGAAGCCAGCCGTACACTCACAGACGCGGTCCCCGCCAGAACACGTCCCTCCGTGGAAACAGCTGTAGTTCCACCTCCCCCCGTGGCACTCGGTCGCCGGCAACTCTGGAAATCTACGGCAAAAAATACAAATTACAAAATATTTTTTATTTATTTCATTTTATTTAACCAGGAAAGTCCCCATTGAGATTAAGAATCTCTTTTTCGAGGGAGACCTGGCCAAGACGGGCAGCAGCATAAATTTAAAAAAAACATAGTTACAGACAGAAAACACAAAAGGAGACGAAACTAAAAAGACTAAAAGTCAAGCATAGGGAACTCAACATTTCAAAAGGGAAATTTAAAGGAGTCGGTTTCATCACCAGGTAAAGTAAAATTAAAAACGACACATTTTTATATTTTTGTCACATAAAATTTGTCACAACAACTGATCTGATTTGAGGAAAGCGGGCCCAACACAACAAGTAAGAGTCGAGGGAGACACTTACGGTTTTCTCTTGACGTACCACGGGACTTCTGGAAGTTTCTCACTGTGGGAATTGGGTTGTAAGACTTAATTAACATCGATACTCGTACGGCAGACAGGGGGGGGCGGGGGCGTGTGTGTTTGTTTTGCTTTGTGTACGACGCCATCTCTCTGGATGTGGGTCGGCAACAGAAGAAGTAAACTCACCCACAGTACCGTCCGGTCATGTTGCGCGGGCAGAGGCAGCCGTAGCCCGCGGCGCCCCTCAGGCACGTGGCCCCGGCGCTACACCGGTGGTCCGCGCACGTATCCACCTCCGCCTCGCATCGGCTACCGGCGTAGCCCGGCTCGCACGCGCACTCGTACGCTGTACCGGCGGCCGGCGACGCTCTCGTGCAGTTTCCACGAAGACAGGGGTCGGGGTGGCACGCGTCGGTCGGGTCCTGGCACAGCGGGCCCGTCCACCCGGAGGGACACCGGCAGCGGGAGAGGTCGAACAGGTCCTCGCACACGCCGCCGTGGTCCCCGCACGGGTTGGGGGAACACACGTCGGAGCCCCGGCAGCCGAGGCGCGACGGCGCGACGGCGCCCGGCCCCAGCAGGAACTGCTCCTCCTGGGGCCGGGGCAGGCTTAGCTCCCCGTCTCTGTGAAAGGGCAGCGGGATCCCCCCGATCTCCAGGGGGCCCAGGCAACCGTCCAGCCCGCCCCCAGAGTCCCCCCCGCCGCCGCCCAGCAGGATGTCCACTCCTTCCCGCAGGAAGTCCAAGCTGCCCCCCGTGGCTTCAGACACCCGAGCCTCCGCTCTCCCTCCGGCGTCCGCCACCGCCCCCACCTCCTCCGCCACCCACCGGGAGCTCTCCGCGCTCGGCGTCTCCATGCGGAGCTCGACGGTGTGCCAGCGGCCGTCCGCGACCGGGGCGGCGGTCTGGACGGACACGGCGGGGGCCGCGGCCTCTCCGTCCGCCTGCAGCAGCTCCATGGCGAGGTGCGATCGCCGCAGGGAGACGGTGAGGAGGCGGGCGGGGCCCCGGCGCGCCTGCAGCAGCGTGGCGTCCGTCTGCCTGGTCCGCAGGCGGAGGACCACGCCGGTCAGGCGCCGCGTGATCCGCCCGTTGCCCCGGTACGACAGAACGCCGCCGGCGGTGCCACCACGTAGCGTCACGTTGGACAGGCCTGCAGAAACAGAAACATGTCACTGTCGCTGTGTCGAAGTTTTTTTCAGGTCATGTTAGGAGACGCTTGTGTCCGAGATTGCAGAAATAATAAGTTCATTTTATAAAGAGTGTTTCGTAGACTCAAAACGCTGTACAATAGTTAACAAAGATAAAAAGGAAAGAAAGCGAGGTCATCATCACACACACACACACACACACACACACACACACACACACTGTCTTCACTGGATACACATGAACAGAAACAGCCTTTTTTGAGTATTATTTTTACTTGACCTTGCAGGGTATCTGCAGGTTTCAGCAAGTCAAATTTAAGACTTTTTAAGACCTTTTTAATCCCACCTTGAATGAAATTTA
>JAOPJI010000135.1:16107301-16121119 GCA_027122695.1 Merluccius productus
ACACACACACACACACACACACACACACACACACACACACACACACACACACACACACACACACACACACAATATCATGTATTTTACACGCACAGGCACAGAAAGGAAGACTCAACGTGGGCGCGCCTGCACACACGGCGCTCGGTGATAGCCAACAGACCCAACAAAGTTATAGGTCTACACTCTATAATAATATTTATTTATATTTGGTAATATTAAAAAAACGAAAGACACCGCTCTCGTTAACATTGACTCACCCGCGCTAGCGATAGGCCTACTTGTAACTTTGGCTCACTGCAGGTGGCGGCCCTCTTAAATCCATTTCTAGGCAACAGATTATCCTTTAAACGTTGTCTGCACAGAAGCGTCGAGCAGGTCTGCTAGGTCCGGAGCGCTCTGCAGAGTAAAGAGTAGTTCGAAGGCAAGCCTCTGCGCCAGCTGAACATCTGTTCAGCACGTGACTGTTTTTAAAACACAAACATCTGTTCTAAATAGATTTTATTTCTATGACTGCATCATGTCCGTTGCCAACCCATCTGTAAAATAAATAGTTGCAGCTATTGTGTTGCAGTGTAAAAAAAAATGTCTGGGCCTTTGCATTCATGGAAAGTAACAACAAGATTTGAGGAAAAATAAGAATATAAGAAAACACACGCTACACTTTTGTGTTCTTTGGCTATTTTCACGGGATCAGCTAAAGTCAGGATAGGCTACATAGGCCTTCGTTAAATTGTCTAAAGCGCCTTGAATTTCATAGACATCTGAGAATTCCACACATGCCAGTTTTTTACACAACTCAACCGGACACGTGCTTCAATTACCAGGATTTTAGGAGGAATGAAAGATTGGAAATGTTTTCCCAAATCAATAAGTCACCACAAACTGAAAACCATAATGAACTAATTATTAATTTGGTATAAATAGGCCAACTCATTTTTAGGATTTACACAAAACCAGTAGACCTACATTATATTTGATTGGATTCAAAGGAATTACAAGCCATAACTGTATATTGTCTAATTGGGATATTGAGATTTGGGTACGTTGAAATTAATAAATAGGAAGGATCATTTTTGGTAATATTAACAGTTCCTAAAGAGTAGATAAAGAGCAGGCAGTAAAAAAAGAAAATAGGCTTAATTTAACACTTTTGGTGACGATATTAACTGCTGTTTTTGTTGGGAATATGTCACATTCAAACAGGATATAAGTATATATGTATAAGCCCTAGCCTACAATATTGCAGCATAGGATATATATTGCAAATCTCCATTGTCTAACATGAACACCAAAACACAAATCGTCTCAGTTAAATGCAGCTTGTCTTATCTAATTACAAACGTACTTTAAGGACCTATCCTTTTTATACAACTATTAACGAATTACATTTAAACGAAAAGTTGACTTGCTTCTCTACAATATCGTGTACAAAATTGTGAAAAAAGTGAAAAATAAACATGTATTTATGCTGTTCTAAATAACCTAGGCTACTTGTTCTTAGGTTTGTTGGCTTTCCTAGTAGTTTCTAATAAAATGCAAGTGAAATAAATATTGACTAATGTTTAAATGTAAAATTTTTTTAACGGATATAGGCTATATAGGAAATATAACAATTATAATATATACACATATATTAATTACATGTTTTGTGTGTTGTGCATGTAAATCTAAGATGTTACCCAAAAATAAATAACATTATATAGTGCCTATATAATAACATTATTAAAACTCGGATTGGCGATACAATAAACGTAACTGTCGTCCTTGAGGACTGGTGTATAGGCCTATCCACAGTGGAAGCTATTAAATGTAGGCCTAACGTGAAGCATGACCCACTTGAGGATAGGTTAGGGCCTTCAGATAAGCTACATATCAGGGAGATAAATAACAGTTTGTTTTGTAAGAGCTTTCAACTGGCAATAGACTTTCCTATTATTGTTGTTATTGCGATACAGTCTATTATATGCTTGTTGTAGGCCTACTGTTTTTTTAAGTAGGCCTAGATTAACAGTTAACACGCGAAATTTGATTAATATAAATGATATGAGACAACATAAGAGTAGAAATTTAATTTTAATGCAAAACATACAAAAATGTACAGAGATAATAAAAATAGAACTGTGTTTATGGCACAAAATCTATTTCCCCAATGTTTCACCAATAAATAAATAGGTAAATGTATTCTGAAAATACTTTTGCACAGGTTAGCGTATTATGAGCATTAGCCTACCACTCATTGACAGTCTCTCACAAAAACTGAGACAACTGCGTCGATGCTCTTTGACTTCCACAGAAATAAGTCCAAAGGCATACACACAAAGGTACATTCCCATTCGTCGTCAAAAATAATAAAAAGCTATCAGAATGTAGTTATGAGTTAACAACACAAATGCATGACACATTCAGGCCTTCCAAAGTGTCCCTTTGGGTTTAAATAGTGTGTTCTCTTGTATCCAGCATTGGACTCCAGATTGTCCCGTCAAATTGATAAGTAGAATCAGAAGTCACCTGCAAATTAGAGAATACATCAAAAGGTGTATAAGTCGTACACTTCTTTGTTTCCCCGGGGCATAGGCCTATATGAGTACTCTGGCCATATTATGTAGACCTATTATGGATTTCCTCACAGCAAAATTCAGAAAATAATTCGAAAAAAGCATACCGTTTTCAAAAACAATTTTCCAGCTGCTAGTGAGATGTTGACATTGACCAAGTGCCTTCCATTCTCCATACAGAAAACGCATAGCTTAATCTCTCATGAGCCACATAACTACAACTTGCCATTTTTGAGTCCAACTCGTCGCTTTGCAGTACTTGGCAGAGAAAGTCGATGTATCTGGCGGCGAGCTTTAGTGTTTGTATTTTGCTTAATTTGTCTGAGGGCAAAGTGGGAATAATTTTCCTCAGTGCTGCAAACGCTTCGTTCAGAGACTGAGTCCTTTGCCTCTCCCGCACGTTGGCCATCACTCTCTGCGTCTGGAGCTCTTCGAAAGACTGGGGGGGGCTGCTGCTGCTGTTGGATTTCTTCCCTCTCTTCCCAGGGGTCGGGCTATCTGAATCCTCCCCGTTTCTCCTACTCGATCTCCTTCTTTTCCTCCCACATCTCTTGGGTTTCCTATCTACTTCTCCCTCGCTGTTACCGAGACTGTCCACTGGAGAGACGGGGGAGCTGCAGCTCGACTCGTCCCCTAGGGTTTCCTCAGACATCACCTTGGATGGGGATGACGACCAATAAAGTAGCAACGAATGTCCTTACATTAAATGAACGGATAATTCCTCTCGTGCTTCTCTCTGTCTTTGCAAGCACCACCGAATCCATACAGATGTACACAGATGAACGCAAGTAATTTACTTGAGAATTTTAGGGAGTTCTTATAGGCTGCATGGCGTAAAAAGTTTTTGGGGAGCGATTGGATTGGCCAAGACATTGTATGACGTGAACAAGAGGTGGGTGCACCCAAAACTATCACAAACATTCACTCGGAGAGGGGACGAGGGTGAAGTACCGTTATGTCCCACAGTCATATTTTGCATAATAACGCTTGAAATAATAATATTAGTTAGCCTATTATGCATGTACTTATCATAAACATGAGATTTTAGAATATGGAGTTGTTTGATACTGACAAGATAAATAGCGAGATATTGTTATTATTACCCACTGTTCTCAGCGGTGCGTTCTGTTGCAGTTATAGGCTTAGTTCACCATCATTTTACATTATAATGGATAACAGTATTGTTATCATTTTGGAGTAGGCCTAATTAAAGAGTGTCGGGTCATATTTTTATTAAGTGAAAGTTATTTTGTTTTTAGACAGGCCTACATAAGTATAAACACATTTCCGTCAATTCTTCGTCTTTCGGTCAAACCGCTGCAACTTTATACTCCACAAGAGGGCATAGTTTTTCTGATAGCGGTAATATACTGGTATCATAATAAATAGGTTGATAAATGCATGTGTTTATTTGTATGCAAATGATATCCCTAGTTCTAGTATGGTGACAAACCTAGAAATCCTGCCTGATGCTGTCCAATGGATTATACTTTATTATATATTATAAGATATTTATATTTGATCATTATGTCTACATATTCATTGTCATATCCTTGTGGGGTGAGCAAATGTTTTAAATCTGATGGGGCACAACATTAAGAAGGTTTTGAGAACCACTGGCCAAGTCCTCGAGTTCTAGTTACATCATTGTAACAATATACAGCTACATTGTAAACTGAACATGTTAAAAATTGTTAATTTTGTCCTTTAAGCATAGGTTACAACAGCCAAATAGAGCTATCAACAGAGAAGTGTAAACCTCTCTCTCTCTGATATTTGCTAGGATGTGGATACAATATACGTCTTGTTTACAAGGAGGCTTATTTTGTTTAGGTTGAAGAAGGCTGTCGTCCAGGGGCATCTGGTCTATAGGAAACCAGAGGGCAATCAGGGTCAGAGGTCATAACACCACTGAACATCCATTTACATCTCTGCGTGGGCCTAAGAATAAAGCATTGTTCTCGGGGAACCCGGAAACCCCTAACAGCGCTGAATGTTGTTTTAACTGTGACCTGTGTGTTACTCCTATCTTAATTAAGGGTAAAATTGAAGAGATTGCTTTATTTATGCATTATTATCTATTATTTAGCTTCATATCATGTATACAACAATATCATGTTTTGGTATTAATATGAATAGGCCTATAACCTTTTTTAGTGTGTAGAAGTGTCTTATTGTAAAACTTCCTCAAAAAAGTGTTCTACCTTTTCCAAGGTACGTGTACCTGTCCATGGTGCTGATTTTAGTGTGCGTCAGGTTTTTTTTCTACTTTACCTTACATGTTAGGCAGCAAAAATAGATCAACTATTTAGTTTGAAACAAAAATGATGTGGACTACAGGAACGCTGTAATGTATTTATATATTTGCTTTTTTATTTCCTCTGCAAAGACTTAACTACTTAACAAAAAAAATGATTGTGAAACTAAAGCCCTACCCTTAGATTGAGAGAAGATGTATTATTTCTTAGAGATCATGTAAAGACTAGCAGCCTCAATAGAACAGTATTATTGATGTGCTTTTATTTGGCAGGCTTCCTCATACTGTAGTATTTCCCGCCTCACTGCTGTTACTTTGAGAAAACACAGCTGCTTTTATGATGTCATCAGAGGACACATGCAGACTTAACTGGTGTTGAAGTTTGATAAAGACAAGACCTGCCTTCGTCAGTTTGCAGCATTCAACTCAAATGTTTTTTTTGTTTTCAAAGTCCATTGGATAATATTAACCTTCTTTAACAAACACTAGAACCAATATTTGAAGCATAAGAAACATTTCCTCTGATTGATTTACATTATTGTAAATCATTGACAAAACACTGATGAATCCGTCAATGGGCTGTGTATAGGAGTTTTGTTGTGTATGTGTGTGTGTAGGGGGGCAACAGTGATTCATGTAATTCGACACTCTGGTCATTAGTGACCCCAGAGCGCCCCCCACCCAGAGGTTGCTTCCAGTAGACTTTAACTCCAGCACCACTGACTCACGGAAGAACCAGAACCTCGACATCTCCACAGAGACCCGTATTATTTTCTCTGTGCAGAAAGTTTCAGCCCACACTCATAGCATAGCTATTGAAATAACAACACTGCACATTCTCTCACATAAACAAACCTCCTTCTCTCACACGATGGGAGCACGGTGGCACCCCTAGTCCAGATGGCGATTAGGGGGGGCCACCATTCTCCAAATCCATGATTCGATTTGACTTTCAATTTTAAGATCATGATGATGATTCGATTCAATTTTAGATTAAACAATAAATCAATTCATCAAAAATCTATTTCATAAAAAAGAAAATGCCATGAATAGACTATCGAGTCTTGATTGTTAAACATCAACAAACAGATCATTGGTTTTATGCCCTGACAAAATTGTTCTTTAAAATGTTAGGCTACATGGTATGTGTGATATAACCACCGTCAGTAGTTAGGAATAACTCACAACCGAGAGCGTGTAAGTAGTTGAGGATAGCTTTACTAGAGAGAAAACACGCTGGGTGACTGCACTGGAGAGAGGCAGAATCAACAGGGGTAGACAGACGTCGCCGCAAGTGCTGATGTGGTTTTAATAATAACTAGCCAGCAGACTGGCGTGACCACCTTTCTTCCCCACAGCCTCCCCTATCCAGTGGGAGATATCAGTGCAACTCATCACAGCAGTAGAAACCACATGTTGAACACATGACGAACAAACATTCAATAGACTACCCATACAGGCAAACTAGATGTGGAGGGTGTGTGTGGAGTGTGTGTTTTTGATGGCTGTTTTACAGCCACACCTGGCCTGAGTCAGACTGATTGGACTCTGGCTGGGTGGAGCTGCACACCTGGGGTGCATGAGCCATCATGGCACCCAGGATAAACCAACCATCAACACACACACTCAAGGAGGAGCCACTGGCATGGCAGTGTGTAACATCAGCTCAACAAATACCACCTGCTCTCCAATAAACATATTGAAGCAACAACATCTACCCGTGTCCTGTGTCGGAGGGCCCCAAGAAAAGCCAATAAGGTGGCGTGTGGCCAGGAGCAACCCCACACTAGACATTACGCAGCTTTACAAATCAACACAACAAATCAAGGCATTTGAAAAAGGATACGTAGAGAGTCCATCACAAGTCCATGACATAGTCATTGAGATGAGATGGCAGGCAGTGCGGCCTGGCGCAACGCCTGGGTGAGGAGGGCGCACCGCCAGGGTCAGCACATGACATCCCTGGGGCCTCCAGCAAATCAACCGACAGGGCAGTGGAGTCGGTGGATTAACACACCGGCACAGGGCAGGAGCCAACGGGGCTCGTAGGGGTGGGCACCGATGCTATTTCAGGGGGAATAGCAGGCGGCAGGGGGGGGGGGGGGTACCACAGGGGGCATAGTCGGGGACCTAGGACTGTCGTCGTCAGATGTGTCATCATAGCTCGTGGAACGGTTGGCATCAGGGCAGGTGACAGGGACTTTGTAACAGTCCGTTGACTTGGCTCGATAGGTGAAGTTTCCGAGCCTCAACAGAAACGACCAGATATCGGTTGCGGCTGCATGCTTTTTTGCGGTCCGCATGTAGGTAGACAAGAACGCCAACCTCGATCGAAGAGGGGACTAAGGTCTTCCTATGAGAGGCCTTACATTTCTCACTGTAGGCGTGGTTCCTCTACCGTCCGTCGTGTTGTAGGCGCAGTGTTTCCCACAGAATCAGATTCTATTTGTGGTGGTAGCCTTCCCGGGGGGGGGGGAGACATACTTTCTTAAATCAATTATTAAATAATACCACTGTATATAAGGTGCTCCACTGTATATTTTAATTGGCAAGTACTTTGTGACAAATAACTGAACAATATATACAGCTCCATTGCTTCACTTTGTGTCAAATAACTGAACAAATATATATACAGTGAGTGCTCCATTGCTACACTTTAAGTTAGACTGCTCCACAGCCTACTTGTAGCAAAGTTTGCACCCTTTGTATGAACATCTTATTTTACGGGGCTTTCTGAAAAAATATTCCAATGTCATATGGGAAGGCCTCGGGACGGGGTCCATTCATGGAGATCCTCAAGCAGGCAGCCAGAGGTGTTCTCCTTGAAGCTGGTTTCGGAGGTCTGTTTCCAACTGAGGATAATGCAAAAAAAAAAATTATAATAATAATGCCACAAACTGCACTAATACAAAGAAAATGTGTAATTATTTGTTGTGCTTTTCAAAGTGCTGCTCTGGTTAGTGCTGCTCTGGTTATCCCCGTTTCGAGTGTGAATTGTAAACGCGATTTCTCGACGATGAACCTGTTCATCGCGTGGCGGTCAATGTTGATATTGTGGCGGGCCGCCACAAATAAATCAATGCATGGGAAACACTGAGTTGGAGTCTGTGGATGAGGCTAGCACTGGTGCCGTAGGAGATGAAGGCGTGGATGAGTGTCTCAGCAGCAGGGCGTGCGAAAGTGGATCTGATCTTTGCAATATTGCGAAGGGATGCTAAGGGTCCTTTTGCCTTCATTGGGCATTTAGCTACAGCTATCCTGTTGAACAGCAAGCATTTTCCCGAATTCTCACATTACTTTCCCACAGATTGTGGAGGAGCCTAATGTAAATAGGATGGGATGTAAAAAAAAAAAAAAGATGGTAAGCTATGTATGCATGCTCATGCACCTGTTCTTTTTCGCCATAAGGATGTTTATGTTTTAATGTCTTAATGAATAGTTCTGTTTTGTGGCTGATCCTGTCTTATATTTGAAATTTACATGTCGTTTGCGTTATGATGGAAAATAAGTCGAAATTGGAGTAAGCTATTTTGTTTTAATTTATTGTTTTGCGCCTTTGCCGCACTCTCGGGTTATAGGAAAAAGCGCCTATTAAACAGTATACCCCCCCCCCCCAGGCCCGGATTAAAACAGTGTGGTGCCCTGGGTGACCACACTTGAAGTGCCCTGTCCTCCCACTTCACCTGTAAAAAAAGTGAAACAACAAAAAAGCTTGCACATTTTGAATCATGGCTATGTGCTTTTTTTTAAAGGTCTAGTAGTTGTTGTCTTAATAATTTGGTGCCCCTGGGCACTCGCCCGATGCCATATATGGATAATCCGGCATTGCCGCAAGTTCAGCTCAGACTAAGATGTGCATTTAAGTGTGTAATATGCACTTTTAACTTTATTTCAATGAGTTACAGCAGAGCTGTGCATTGTTGACTACATTGTGCTGGAAGCTCAAGCACAAATATGTTCATTTAAGTGTGTATGCAGTTTACATTTTATTTCAGTGCATACAGCATGAAAAAATTGAGGTAACCCCTGCTCCAATAACCACTTAGGACCAGGGTGGGTCAAAATCTTCAGTGGGATGCAATTATGTCTTGGTCATCCATAGACCAATTGCCTTGTTTATTTGTGGACCTCCAGGTGTGTCTAAAGACCTTCACACGCAGGCCTCATCTGGAAGAGCACATGATTCTTCACAGCCAGGACCGGCCCTTCAAATGCACTTTCTGTGACCAACACTTCAAGTCCAGGTTTGCCAGATTGAAACACCAGGAAAAGTACCATTTGGGTGAGAAGTGGATTGTTTTTTATATTTGTATTATCGAAACAATATAGTAGATAAAATCATGTAGTAGTACTTGATTTTTGACCATTAGAGGGCAGAAAACAATCATTAGAAAGGAATATTGAAAACAAACTGAATATTGAAAGCTGGCCTCCAGGGGCAGATTTTATCAACGAACAGGAAGAAAGATGAAATAATGAATTAGTATCCAAATATGTGGGTAATTCACCAGGACACAAGTGGATTCAAAATAGTGGACCAATTTCAATAATGGACATTATAAGAGCTGTTGATTCTGTCTGTTAAAAACAATTATGTCTGGATCATTCCATTAGTTGGGATTTCGTAATGACTATGTGGGCCGTGACAATGTGGCTCTGTGGAGGAGTGTAGGGAAGTTAGTTCTACCTTCACGTGTTTTGTCTCTGTATATTGGGACTGATCCACAGGTCCGTTTCCCTGTGGGATCTGTGGCCGACAGTTCAATGACACGGGCAACAGAAAGAGGCACATTGAGTGTACACACGGGGGCAAACGGAAATGGACCTGCCCCGTTTGCGGGAAATCAGTGAGGGAGCGGTACGTTGCCCCCAAAACACACAACCTCCCTGCTGAATCCCATGTTGTTTATTTGCAATATATACCCATTACAATGCCTGATGAGGACATGACGGTAATGGACCTATTCTACTTCTACTTTCACACAATTTCTCACACACATTCCAAGCGGCCATCTTGGTGCTTGCTTACCATTATAACAACTGGCTGCTGCTAATGTTTATGCTAGAATGTTTATTGAAGAAGTACCAAGATGGCGGGCTTGAACGTAATTGGTGGGGAAACCTTCTAGAATCTTTGGGAAACATTTTAACCAATCCATCTCCACGCAGGGAGCATTTCGATTGAGTTGTCATGGTTTCTCCAAAGACTCCCGAAGGTCACTGCACCCAACTGACCAATATGGCCGGTAGGTGAATGAGGTCTATTGGGGTGATGATAAAGGTACCTCTGCGCTTCCCAGGACCACACTGAAGGAGCACCTGCGGATCCACAGTGGGGAGAGACCTCACCTCTGCAGCATTTGTGGGCAGAGCTTCCGCCATGGCAGCTCCTACAGGTTGGGACTGTATTGTTGGATGAATGAACAAATATGAATATAAACACACCCTGGGAAACACTGCCATAACAATCCATGGAAGGTGCTCCACTGTCTGTGTCGGGGCGTCCGATGGCTCCATCCAAGCCAAAAGAATCGCTGTGCTTCAAATCTCAATGGCGAACGTGTCAACTAGTCACTTTCACTCATAAATGATGACGCCATTCTCTGTACATTGATTGTTTTCTGACACTCTGTCTGGACTTGGTGGAGTCTATTTTAAACGTGAATATACAAAAACATTATCGTCTGTCCTGACACAGATGTGTTGTGTACTCCTTGCCCGACCGACTCCAATTTGAAAATATGAAGCAATTTGTTAAAAACGATAACATTTTTTAAAACTAGACTACAATTTGTAAAACTATCAAGGATGTGCAATTCTATATTGCTTAACCGTCAGTTCATCACACTCACGTACAATACGGTGGTAGAGAATTGAAGATGTAATTTGAAAATAATCATTGGACCAACGCAATGTCAATATTGTATTCTGGTAATCAATTGGTTAGGGAGGACGTCCTCCGTTGGAGCATCGTTTTACGTGTTTTGGCCAATAACGGATTAGCATGAAAAAAAGTGCATAAAATTAATATAAGAGATCTTGCCCTCAAGACGACAGCAGGAGCCCATCCTACTCTGAACCCGTCCTACCCCCCCCACCACCACCACCACCACTTCACACAGACTGTCCTTTCCTCTCTTGCCTGCCCTAGTGTCGCTGTTGAAGCATTTTAATCAGAATTTCAATAATAAAAAAAAGAGAAAAAATATTTTATAAATGATACTGAGATTTGGTAATGGTTGATTTCAACCAATTCCTTTTTATATTTTGATCTCTTGCCTCTTAAAAATAGAGGAAGAGCAGCCTCCTCTAGCAAAAGGTTTTTGGCTTTGAACTCCAATGTCCCGGTATATATCCAGTAGATATCCCTGAGCAAGACGACTAACTCTTACCTGCTCCTTAATGGCATTCATCAGACAAACTAATTCACAGTAAGTTGCTTTGGATAAAACATCTATGTGTATGTATTTTTGGTCAGAGATTTATCTTTATATGCAGGTCAGTGTAGTAGTGTGGGAGAGGGAATGACCGCAGGTCAAGAATAGAACCCAGGTTACCCACCAGATGTGTTGCGTGCTATAGCTGATTGACGCCCTGCTCCCATGTTTATTAATGTGCTTACCGGTCAGGCTCCACCTCAGAATGCACCATGATGACAAGCGCTACGAGTGCGACGAATGCGGGAAGACATTTATACGCCACGACCACCTGACCAAGCATCAGAAAACACACTCCGGTAACTAGCTTTGCCTTCTTCGGTGTCCCCCTTTTCTGTTTAAACTGAGGAAACTGTTTATGAGCACTAATTATATTTTTTTAAATATCAAATGCTGAACAAACCTAGCTCTGAAATGTCGATTTCAAATTGTTTATTGAAAATAATTATGCCTGTAATATTTCCCCCCCAAATTCGTCCCAGGGGAAAAAGCACACCAGTGTGAGCAATGTGGAAAGTGTTTCAGACGGCCCGATCATCTCACGGTCCACTACAAAACCGTGCATCTGGGAGAGAAAGTGTGGCAGAAGTTTGTTAACTCTTCATTTCTTCATTTATTTTAGAGAGGAAAAAAAACAATGTCTTCCTGTGTGAGTTGGTCAGGTATTCATTCTCATGTTTTCTTTTTCTTACAGGTATAAAACTGCAATGCACGAGTGTGAGGTTTGCAAGAAAGAATTCAAAGGGAAGTCTAGCCTGGAAATGCACTTCAGGACACACTCTGGTGAGAGCGCGTGTGCTTTTTGTTTTCATGGAGGCAAACAATTAATCAATTCCCTGATGTAATTTTTTTTAATAGAAGTTGTATTGGCAGTAAATTAAGTCTGTAGTTGATATCTGGTTTCTCCTATCTTTTTCTTCATGTGTATGTTTTGGGACAGGTGAGAAGCCTTACTGGTGCTCTGAGTGCCACCAGCGTTTCCGCATCAAGAAGACCCTGACGAAGCACATGGTGATCCACTCCGACGCCCGCCCCTTTAACTGCCCCCACTGCAGTGCCACCTTTAAGAGGAAGGACAAGCTGAAGTACCATGTGGACCACGTGCACAGCGTCAAGTTCCCCGAGCAGCAGCAGCAGCAGCAGCAGCCGCCGCCTCCGCCGCTCAGCGCGGACAAGATGGTTACTCTTCCTCTGTACGAGGAAACACAAAAGGGCTACCGCCTGGCGGAGGCTGACAAGCCGGCGGCGCATGCTGCCGCGGCAGGCAGCTGCACTCCAGTCACGCTGGTGGCCGTTTCGATGTCCGCGGACTCTGCCGGGCAGCAGAGCGGCGGGGGATTGAGTGGCGGCAGCGATCACCAGAGTCCGCTGCCCTCACAGCCACCCCACGGCGTCCTCCCCATGCACACCCAGGGCCAGCAGCCGGCCGCAGCTTACCAGGCGGCTGCCGAGCTGGCATTCCTGGAAAAGTACGC
Source organism: Merluccius productus (assembly GCA_027122695.1). Classification (NCBI taxonomy): domain Eukaryota; kingdom Metazoa; phylum Chordata; class Actinopteri; order Gadiformes; family Merlucciidae; genus Merluccius; species Merluccius productus. The sequence goes on from JAOPJI010000135.1 coordinate 16,120,026, forward strand.
CCTCACCCCGCAGCCCACCACTGTCCTCCACGCTGTACGCTCCAACCACATGCTGGACCCTCGGGCGGAGCAGTCCTACCTCGGGACGCTGCTGGGGCTGGACTCGGCAGCCTCCAGCTCGGATCACGCTCACTGACGACGCCCCCTGCAGGGGCCAGGGCTCTGGAAGTATGCAAGGCTGTGGTAGGGAGTAATACTTTTGACTTGTCAGTCATATGACATCGCTTGTCTCCATTTATAGCACAGCACTGTCCTTATACTCAATTGTGATTGGTCAATAACGTTCCAAGGATGTGCTTTTTTTTTTAAATAACAGGACACCTCTGCCTTTTCACAGTGTCATATCAAAGAGAACTTTTGACCGGATGTTTGCTTGACAACCCAAAAACAAAATGCTAAAAGCTCCGCAGAAGAATATTTTCATTTCAGCTGATGGTCAATTAAAAATTAAGCAGGAAACAAGGTGTAACTCCGCCCCTTCGGTTTCTGGTTTCCGGCCCAGACTGTGCCCTCGCCAGAAGTTCTGCTAAACATAGGACTGCTGGATCCCAGATGAATTCCTTATATTGTTGGTTGTCTGGCGTGAGCCCACTTTGATGAACTGGATCTTACAGCAGGGTTGTGGATGTACTTTTGACCTACCAAGCAATATATTCTCATTATGTCAAAGTATTCCCCTTTTTCAGTCTTCAAATCATAGGCATATGTAGGCATTTCCTATGTACTATCATGTACTATATTTTTCAGTGATCAAAATACTTGTGCAGGGGTCCTCTTCAAATCACTGCAGAACACATGGTAGTTTCCAAAAGTGCTCAATTGGCTAAATTTTACTCACACATTTGTAAAAGTTGAAATGAAATGTTTCAGAATAAATGAATCGAGGACAACTTTCATTTGTTTGGGTCATAATATCACTTTTTTAAAAATAGTTTCTAAGACTTGCCAATGAATGAACTGTTTTGAAAACCATTCTGCTGTAAAGACAATTATTAGGAATTATGACAATAAAATTAAAAAAAAGCCTTTTAATGACACTCCATATACTTAAGTAGTTAAGTGGAGGTGACAGTGTTCTTCATATCTTCATTACC
>JAOPJI010000136.1:23923-34959 GCA_027122695.1 Merluccius productus
CTCTCTCTCTCTCTCTCTCTCTCTCTCTCTCTCTCTCTCTCTCTCTCTCTCTCTCTCTCTCTCTCTCTCTCCTCCTAGCTCATCTGCCTCTCTCCCTGTTTCGTCTGCTGTCCGTTTCCTTTAAAGGAGAGGTCCTCCTCCTCCTTCTCCTTCTCCTCGCGGGCCACAGCAGACATTTCATTTCCAAGCCTCTGTGCCTCAACCGCTGCTTCTACCTCTTTCATCTCTTCTTGGAGAGAGGAGGAGGGTGGGGGGGTGGGGGGGGGGGTGAACATTTCATGAACACAATGGTGGGACTGACATGTAAGGGGAGATGACGCTTTAACAAGCCGTAGGCTACTCTGTTCCTCAAACGAGAACGGACATCATTCATTTCCCTGTCGAAAATTGAATTGCCTCACTCTCATCTCTGCCGGGCTCCCACCTAGCCGCCTCACTCGCCGCTAAAACGCTGCCTTTACTTACACATAGTAGTCGGTGTGAGTTTACAAAGACAACATGGGAATACGCTTGTGGAGGCAAGCATACATACACACACACACACACACTGGAATTAGGTGTTGTTGTTGTTGTTGTGCGGGTCACTGTTAATATTAGCTAAGGACAATTTTGTGACAAAACAATTACCTTCTTTAATGATGCGCCATTGAAATTCGGTGTACAGCCTACACACTCTTAATAAGGTCACACGAGGCCTCTGTTAATAATAGAAAAGAAAGGAGAGAAAAAAAGTGCAAAGTTGGTGGGAGTTGGAGAGGTGTTTCTTTTCCCACCCTTGCCTTGGCCGAGCCGCGGCTGTGATGCTGGCTAAAATCTGTTAGCGAACATTAGCAGGACTTTGCAGCCATTTATATCCCATCTCCTCCGGGTGCGACCTTGTCTCCATGGCTACCACATTCTGTTGACCAGATAAAAAGCTATGAAATAATGGCTGCCCAGGGGGGTAGGGTGTTTTGGTGGTGATGATGATGAGGGGGGGGGGGGGTTGGTGTTGAGTGATTGATTAGGTTCATCCACGACGCGAGAATCGGCACGGTGACTGTTGATGTTCTTGAGTGTCGTGAAATCCAATCGTTGACATTTGCACCCACCGGGGCTCGCGCGGAGCAGTCCTCCATCACTCCTTTGCAGTGACCTAACTCTCCACCTCGCTGTTTCACAGCCCCACGCAAAGTGTTACGGCTCATATTACTTCATTACTTTTTAATGCGGCTGTAATCACTCCAGCATGCTGTAATTAGAGGCGGATACGAGGACAATAAAGGGTGTCAGGACAGGGGGGGGAAGTGTGTTTTAATTTTGGGTTAATGATGTTTGTTTTGGCGGAGGCTGCTCCGTCTCCTGTCTAGTCCTCCGGTTCTGTGGTAAGCAAGGGGCTGGGGGTCTTCCCATCTCCAGGGGTACAAGAAAGGAAGGGGATTTGACTAGTTTTAACCTCCTGTCTGTCTGTCTGTCTGTCTGTCTGTCTGTCTGTCTGTGTTTTCTGGCCCTGGCTCTGTGCCGTCTTGGGTTGAAGCGTGGTTCTTGGCCCTAGTAGTGTAAAGTCAGGAGGGAGAATGAATAGCGCTGTGGTTATTCTCGAGTCGGTGACGTTTAAAAGGTGAACGGGGTGGTTGAGCATGGCGTCTCAACAAATGATACACTTGTATCAGCGTTTCATCTCGCTAAGCTAGCAAAACAAATCACAATCTCCAATGTACCGCCGTTTTATTAGTGACAGGTTACTAACTAGAGGACGCTCCAGACTTGGGAGGATTATTTCCCTGTTAAACACAGCGTCCCCCATAGAAGACTGAACAAACTGCTGAACAAAAGGGATGAAAAACCAAACATTAATATCAAGTTAAGAGTAGACGAGTTTGATTAAGTTGTGTTTCTCCTGAAGCACCCAAATGGTTTCATCGTGGAAAGGAAGGACATTTAATCAGCGCATGTCCAGAGGCTCTGCCCCTATTGCACAAGCAGGGGAAAGCAGACACTTCAACACTGAGGAGACGGATCCAGCAAGTGGACGACCAGGAAATCAAACAAGTGAGGAACCAGAGGGATAAAAACCAAGCGGTAAAGAATAAAGAGGTGAGTGAGGGAACGGGGAATCAGGCAGCTAACAACGGAGACAAAGACAGTACAGAATCAAAATGTAACAGCGATCATAGTGAATTAAACAAAGCAAGCGAAGGGGGAGAAGTACAGGACAACAACAAATTCAAACACTGAGATTTGCGTTTTGGGCTAAGAGTTCACAGGAGAGGGAGCGTGTTATCCCCATGGGTACGACCCATGACAACTTTGTGCTCTTTTTTTTTTTTTTTAAGCTAGTATCCTCTCTGTGTATGAACATTATAATGAGCACTGTTTATATGAAATGCCGCACACACACCGTGGCAATATACTTTAAGTGTCTGAGACGCTTAACCCTCTCTCAGACACGGAAATCAACATCAACCGCTGCCCAGACGGAGTGTCGTCTGGGCATCGGCAGAGACTAGCAAAAACATAGGATTTTACATTTGTTTTCGCTAAATTAGTCCTATTTTAGTCAGATGGAGGAAGAGCAAGCACTTACTGCCCAACAAGAAACTGGAAGTAGCATCAGTGGCTCAGAGGCTAAAAAGGCTTTCAGACAAACGAAGGGGAGACCAGCCGCCACTAAATGAGCAGCAGAATCTGAATCCAGCATGGACGATGGACATCACCCACACCGACAGCGACTCGCAGGCCCCTGGCAAGACTAGTGGTGCTTATGGGGCTGGCAGATTGGAACTGTTTTACATAAAACAAAAAAACATGAAAAGAGTGACAAAATAACTGTTTGTAAAGTCAATAAAAAGCCAGAAGGGAGTTAAAGGAAAAGGTGTTTTTTTTTTCTGACCAAGAAGAAAGAAAGAAAAGGTTGAAGAGAATTGTGCAGAAAATCAGACCACTTAATAATGATGGAACCGAAACAGAATAGATTGCCATGTTTTCTTTGTGGACTTGTTAGAGACTACACGAGTGGTAGGATCCTGCACTATTACCACAGAGAAGCAGTGGACATTTATCTAATGTGGATAACAAGACACCAGAGGACATGGAGATGTTGGATTATAACGAGAGAACAAATCCCAAGTGTGGACGATCTCTTTCTGAGCATGGTTTCACAAACATGGAAAATCAGTAGCGAACCGTGACTCTTAAACCCTGGCCCTCTGACCCCGTCCCCCGTCCCCCATCGGGGAAAAAAGCAAACCACCAGCTTAGCTTAATGTGTCTTCCCTATAGTATTGGACCCTTTTCACAGGTCGTCAGGGTAGGGTAAAGTAACCTCCGGTTCCTGTCGTTTTAACATTAGATTGTTTTTTTAATATCCGTCGCAGCACCGGCATGGTCAGTGTATATTGACCGGACTAGATGTCAAGTTAATGTTATGAACTAGGCCTACACCTGTGTTTTTCCTACTGTGGAAAGGGTCTAGTCCAGCCTTAGCAATGCAACGAGCAAACAGCACCGATAGAGTGTGAGTTATCACCAAAACTAAAAACAGCTACCTCTTAAGCAAAATGCAAATCCTCCTGACAAATAATCATATCCCACATTTTTATTAAAAGTAAACCTAGAAAACGGCGTAGATAATAAATCAGAAACAATAGCCTCCTCACTAGCAGTTACGTTACTTGCAGCAGCTGCCATCCTGAAGTAAACCAAATCATGCCCAATAAGCTAGCTAGCTAGTTTATTCGCTAGCTAGCTAGTTTATTAGCTTGTGATTGGTGTCCCTCACAGCGGGCGGAAATTCATGTCATAAAGTCAGCGATAACAAAGCCCACCCATTTAGAGGGAAGATATGATTGGTCAATTTTACTGTCATTTGAAATTAGTCTCTCATTGAATTACTATGACTCGATCCTCTGTGAAATGATAGCAGGTTGGACTCCACCAATCACAGAGCTGCATAACATTTTCTCCTCAACAACTGCAGTCAGCAAAATTCTGATAGGCTGACATAGGGGCTTCTTTCATTCTTTCATATTCCAGCACACATTAAATAGGCAGGTTTGAAGGGTTTATTTCCTCAGAAACATTTTTGTTTAGATGTTGATTGTCAAATTATGAATTAATAAAATAAAATTAGATTATCTAGAATATCTTAGGCTCTGAGGCTCTCGAGGGCCTTGACGGTTCCCCACTGCAATCCACAAGTGTTAAGATAAGTTCAGTTAACATGAGCATGTGTGATTCATTCTGAATGATCACGTGTCGGTTCCCTCGGTTTCCTCATAATATTGTCGTCATCTGTCACGTCAAACTCAGAAAGCAGAAGTAGAATAATTTGCCTAACCATTAGTCGATCGGAAGAGGTTTAGTTGCCCAATCACAGTAGAATTTCACTTCATTTTCACTTATATAATATTTATAACTCAAAGTCATCATAAAATAAACATGTAATATATAAACATGTGGATGGCACTTTTTAATAGAATCTAAAATATATATATATTTATATATTAAATAATAATATTTAATATAAATATTAAATTAATATGAATCTTACTGATCTCCAGTCAGTAACAGTAACAAACCACACAGGCAGACAGGGAAGTAAGCAGTCTGAGAACAGCGAGCTTTGAGGGCAAATCTCTCATTGATGAAATGCTGTGCGGCTTGACCACGTCTGTGGTAGGAGCGAAACCTGCTGCTGTTTGTGAAAACAGGGGGTTTCCTTTTAATTCTAATCTGATTTCAGAAGAAACAGGAGTTTCTATATATGACACATTAGAGGGCTTTAACTTTGAAATTCCACATCAGAAAGGCCTGAGATATTCTGAGTGACACACTGAGGTGGTCAGCTATTATGCTGATGTGAAACTGGTCCATGGAAACAGGGGGTTTTCTTTTAATATCAATCTGAATTTAGAACTGAGCTTAGAACTTTCCATACATGACCCTAGAATAACTATAGAAACTCGGTTCCTTCTAAATTCAGATTGATATTAAAAGAAAACCCCCTGTTTTCATGGACCAGTTTCACTTCAGAATGACAGCTGACCACCTCACAGTGTCACTCAGATTAGTTTCTGTTACAAAAATAGATTAAAAAAAGGAAAATAGACCGCATCGCTCCCACCCTGGGAACAGTCAAAGAGAGAAGACGGTGGGAAGTAGATGGGAAGTAGGAGTGATTCTTGATAAGGAAGAAACATTTGAACAGTAGTTACACCAACCTGCCACAAGCCCAGAGGCCTTGAGGCAACATAGGCAATGACCCAGAAATAACAATTTGCTGTCATATGTACACACATTTTTTGTGATCAGTGATACAGAAGTATATCTCAGGTAATAACTTTATATTGCAGAAGATATTAAAGAATAGTGTACATCACAGGACAGATATGTGTCCTGCTGTAATAGTAGAACATATTGGAGAGGGGCATAGGAGCCAAGACATCTCCACTGTCTTGAAGGCATTCAGCTCCAAGTTGTGACTTCTCCAGACCACCAGAACCTGAAACCTGAACCTGATTGCGATGTCAGTTTAAATTCGATTAATCTTTCAGCCCTACCCGCCGCCACGCACGGTCGCCACCAAATGGCGTGTATTATTTTATTATTGTCCTTTTGAAGCAGAAATGAAAAGCCCATAGAGATATACTAGAGTGCGTCAAACATCTTGGTCGGTTTGGTTTGCCTGGAACACGGCAAGGAATAGACTCGGTCTGTATTGTTTTGAATTCTTCTTCTTCTACAACAATGTATTTGGTCTTCAAACGGATATGATGTACATGTTTATTTGCATGTAGAGTGGGGAAGTGAGATCCGATCACAAGTGGTCACTGGAGATGCATGTTAAAGCCAGCTGTGAACAGGGTTAACCCTAACCCTAACACTAACCCAAACCTAACCCTAACCCATAACCCTAACCCTAAACCTCCCCCGATGGAGCGCCATACATCCACACGCACCGGACATGAAAATATGAACAACATTTTTTCCATTTGTTTGTTTTGACAAATGTCAAGCTCTATTGCAATTGCTTGCCTTTAAATAAACGTGTGCAGTTATACAATGTATAAATAAAATTAACTAAATGTTTAATGTCTCCTTCCTGGTTGTTCCCACAACATTCAGCACCGCTTTGTCCATGCCGTTACAAAAGGCGGCCCGCTTTGTGTGTGTGCTTGTAAAAATGATATTTTTAAGGCTCATTATTACGGTTTTGTATTATCTGTAAAGTAGCACAAGGTTAACCGTGTTTCTTGTATAACACTCTGCCTCACCCTGGAACTCAAACCATTTTCTGATGCCGCCCAAAAATTAATTGAAATAATTACATAAAAAGTGCGATGATTAGTCGACTATCGGCTTGAAATGGCGACTAAGAGTTGATTTAGAAAACCTTTAATCGGGGGCAGCCCGGTTTACAGCCTCATCCGGCCCGAGTCAGACTGATCAGACTCTGGGGCTGGGTGAGGCTGCACACCTGTGGTGCAGAAAAATCATGGCACCCAGGATAAACCAGCTATCACCACACACTCGCGAGAGAGAGCCACTGTCATGACAGCATGCCATCTGCTCAGTGTATATCATCATGCCATCTCCAATAAATGCATCTTCAAACCAACATCTACCTGTGTCCTGTGTCGCACGGCCCCAGCAAAAGCCACTAAGGAGGTCTACTGCTACAACATGACATACAGTAAGATTGTAGCTGTTACGTCAACACAGACAGGTCACATAATGAGATTGGCGTGTAGCTGCAACTGTTGTTTTTTTTTGTTTCGGGTCATAAACCATAAACTGGCTTTTGATAAAAACTCCTTTCAACGCCAGTTCTGTTGGAGCATCCATGTAAAGAAAAACCCAAACGCTCAGAGAAGCAGCAGCACACCTTGAGGCTGCTTGGAACCTCACACTCAATGTACTGAAGAGGAAACCAGGTCGCCGACCGAGGGTGCATCTACAGCACCTACTCCCTGCTACCACACACACACACACACACACGTACAGCTCTGTACACTGCAAATTCTGTACACGAAGAGACAAGAGACGTGTGCAAACTTTCTTGAGAACTCATCCTATCATGTTCCTTTCAGATTGGAAACCACATTAAAAAAAAGAACAGCATTTTGTTTCGGTAATTCTGGTAATTTCCAACAAGTCCTGAGTCCTGACAACTTGAGAGGTCAGTTGGTACCAGAGTGAGGCTCTCGCTGGCAGGTAAACGAACAACACATTCAACAGGCTGAATTGGCTGAACTACGCCGAATCTCTCCAATTAGCCACACTCTTTAACTTGACCTCTCCTCTCCTTACAAAAAACACAGCCAGAGGAGAAGCACTAAAAGTCCCCCATAAAAGCCTGTCTAGATGTAATCGAGGCGCAAGGGCAGAGAAGTCACCGTTCAGCTAGCTTTAAAACCAAGTTAGCCCTAAACTCCCATAATCCCCCTCTTCCTGGGGCTTGCCGTCGGCCGAGACAGATGTCCACCCAACTCCAAAACTGTAGTATGAACAAACAAACAAACAAAGGCCTTCCTGCGCCGACCCACCCCCGCTTCAGCAGCCATGACACCTCTTTGGTCTAACCCAACCCTCCTCTCCAGAAGAGTTAGTTTAACCCAACCCTCCTCTTCAGAAGACTTGGTCTAACCCCAACCCTCCTCTTCAGAAGACTTGGTCTAACCCTAACCCTCCTCTTCAGAAGACTTGGTCTAACCTTAACCCTCCTCTTCAGAAGAGTTGGTCTAACCCTAACCATCCTCTTCAGAAGAGTTGGTCTAACCCTAACCCTCCTCTTCATAAGAGTTGGTCTAACCCTCCTCTTCATAAGAGTTGGTGTAACGCTAGTCTGGTTTACCAGATGTAGGTTGTTGATATAAGCTTATACAATTGCTGCATCCTGGGCTTAGCGCCGCCCAAGACGATTGTGATTGGTTAAAGAAATACAAACGAGACGGAGCATTTTTTCCCCTATACCAGAATGATAGTGGGTAGAGCCAGACCTTTCTCCAGCACAGGCACAGTGCTAAAACCATGTGGAGATAGGTCTGGCTATGCGAGACTAGTCTAACCCTAACCCTCCTCTTCATAATAGTTAGTCTAACCCTAACCCTCCTCTTCATAGGAGTTGGTCCAGCGTTAACCCTCCTTTTCATTAGAGTTGGTCTAGCCCTAACCCTACTCTTCATAATAGTTAGTCTAACCCTAACCCTACTCTTCATAGAAGTTGGTCTAGCCCTAAGCCTCCTCTTCAAATGAGTTGGTCTAACCCTAACCTTCCTCTTCTTAAGAGTTGGTCTAACCCTCCTCTTCATAAGAGTTGGTCTAGCCCTAACCCTCCTCTTCAGAAGAGTTGGTCTAACCCTACTGAGGGGGGAGGTAGACACAGAGGCTTATAAAATCAGATGCAACCGCCCCTGAACAAATGAAAATGATTTAAGTTTAATGTCCCATAAATAAATTGCACAGCTTGACTCCATTAGTTTCCCTGCACTCCGTCTCTAAAGTAACGTTCTCCACAGCTTGGGGACATTAGTGTCTGAAGATCTCTGAAGTTCTCCACAGCTTGGGGATATTTAAGAAACTGCTGGATTATTGATGTCAGCATTTTCTTTCTGTCTTTGACAGAAATACACTTTTGCAATAGAAAATGTCTTACGCTCCCATTGTTATAATTTGGTCTATAATAATACATTTTGTTTGTTCAAATACAAAATCCTCTGAAGTGAGTTGTGTTAGCGCGTAGTAGTGGTATTAGCTAAGTATGAGTTGTGTTAGCGTGTAGTAGTGGGTAATAGCATACATACGAATCAGATAACTTCACCACAAAGGAAACAGAAAAGCTTTGGGCCAATTGGTTAGGATGGTTACCAAAGCAATCAAGCAGGGAAAATAATCAGATGTACTTCTCTAAACAAACGCATAGAAATATGTATGTGCCATTTTAAAATCGTTGGTAAAGTCATTGCAACCCAGAACAGTGGCAAGCAGCCAGTTCAAAGCAAATTTTCCCTCTTTTTAGTTCTCCTGCGGCCGTAGCCTCGACGCGACCACAGGAATCCAGTGGTGCAGCGTGGCTTTGAAAGAGGATCCCACACGGCCGGTCTGCGCTCCAACGCTACACCTTGGAAACACCGCCGTCTCACAACGCCTCCATGAAGACACAACCATCTGGTGGACATTTAGCCCTACAGTAAGGTAGTCTTTTTGGGGGGAGAGAGAAACGTGAGGAGGGGTTAAGATGGTATGAGGGCGACTCACTCTAATACTCAGACTGGGCAAACTGAGTTAGTCATTCCAGTTTGTTTAGGATCGCAAATCCATTGGGACCGGAGATTTGCAGGTGATAAGACCTCAATGGAACAAAGGAGGCGCAGGAACTAACTACAAGCGACCATGTTGATGTATTTATGTGATGGCCACGTTGAATAAGAATGTGTGTGTATGACCTTTATATCGCCTTTCCTGCTGTGAGGGGGTCTCGGCCGGCCAACTCGTAGTCTCAATAATGGAGGGCTAATGGTCCAGTGCCCATCCCTAGGAATACACATCCTAACACATCCTATTGAATGGGAATCTGGCCAAGACCACAATGCAAATTCCCCTGTTGAAAACTCCATTGGGTGGAGTGTAAATGTTGGCATTCTAGGAAGCTGCTTCCAGCCACAGAAGGAGAGAGCAGCGCCCTTCCCTCGGAAGACACTACACACCAGAGACAATGGGATTAGATATCTACAGCACATGCTGTCGGTTAGATGTGACCGAGGCGTTTTATTTGCAAACCACATGGAAGCAGTCGTCGATGCCGCGGTGTGATCCTGCCTACATTCCCCATCGTCCCAGCTCCTGCTAAAGTCATTAGTCGGGGGGGGATATTACTACGCTGGCGAGCACTGCTCCCATGACATCATAACGGGCTACCGTCGTTCCCAAGCGACGTCTGTGAGCTGTGTGTGTGTGGGTGTGTGTGTGTGTCTAAGAAAAGATGAAGGTGGAACAATAGTGCAAAAAAGACAGACAGATATGTAAGGCAATAGATATGTAAGGTGCAACCATGAAAGATGGTGCAGCGAGACAGAATCACTGCATTCTAAAAATAAAGATGATAATAACATGTATTAAGTAGTATCATTCACTATCTGTGTATTGATTAGTATCGTACACTATCTGTGTATGGGGAGGGCTGGTGGAATATGTGTGTCACTGAGAGTGGAGGGACTGCAGTGAAACGGTGGCTCCATCTCTTCCAGTTCACCAAGGACCTGTTGGCTTTGATCTGCCGTTATCTCGACAACAAGAGGCCGACGGAGCACAGCTGAAACCGTTGTCTGATAAGACCTCTAAAATATACAAGCATCTCGTTCTTCCCACACAGCAAAGGAAATCTGGAGGAACGGAACCGAGTTTGTATGCAAGTGAACTTGTGGGAGGAAAAGACAACAAAAACTAAATGCTTTTTCAGAGTTTACTAAAATTGCATGCAGTTTTATAATAACAGTTCAGGAGTTTAGTTCTGTGCTCTCTCCAGCCGAGCCACGATCCCTCTTTTGATAATAAATAATTTCTAGTATTTCTACGTGGAAAAAAAGAGCAGCTAAAAATAATTGTGACTTTCAGGTCAAAGCAGTAGTCATGGAAAAACCTAATACTTTATGAAGGAACACAAAGCCAAGATGAGAAAAAAGATGAGGGGAAAGTTAATAGTCATGTCAAGTACCTACAACTAAGTCAAGTCAAGTTTAGTGTTATTTTGAGCATAGCTGACACGTATCACACAAGTCTGGAGGACTCACTTATGAGTCTATAAGTCAACTGATGGAAAATGTTCACACAATAGTTGCTGAAGCAAATTATAGCTTTTTTTCCCAGTCAATTTGAAAAAGCACAGGGTCGAAGACTGTAATATGTCAGTCTCACAATGAGGAAGGCATTGTTATATGTAATTAAGGTCTTAGGAAGCTAAACATTCAATCTGGGTGTGGTTTACATGGGTTTAGTTCAAAGGAAGGTAGACAGACTTTTTAACAAATCTTTGCGACTGTTGAAACTATATGAAAACC
>JAOPJI010000137.1:33065-46921 GCA_027122695.1 Merluccius productus
CCCCCCCCCCCCCCCCCCCCCCCCCCCCCCCCCCCCCCCCCCCCCCCCCCCCCCCCCCTAAGAACCGGACCTTGGCTCAAACATGGGCCAGACATCACATAGTGCGGGGTAATGGCCCCCTTATGCCACAACACACACTGCCCTAATAAAACTAATTGAAAAAATGGGAAAGATGATGAAAGAAAGATGGAGAGAGAGAGAGAGGGAGAGAGAGAGAGAGGGAGAGAGTGTGAAAGAGAAAGAGAAAAAGGGAGCAGAGGGGGAGAGAGCAAGGGAGAGAGAGAGAGGGGAGGATAAAGGAGAGAAGGGACAGAGCGCGGGGGGGGGGGAGCAGCAGAACTATTCAGTGGAAAGAGGCTTTGTGATCTATGGCCACAGGGGCCATCGTTCTCTCCTTGTGTTTTTTTGCGCCAGGAGTCCACGAAAAAAAAAAAAACGTCCACATTTCTGTGAAAAGCCGGCGTCGAACACCACCAGGGATTGCTGCCGCAGTTTCCAGGAGCAACGCACACACACACACACACCACACACAACTTGGACCCACGATTTTGGACGGATGTCACTTCAAATACAGGCCTGCTTATGAGTTGGCCTTTTCTTGTACACTAATAAAAAAGAAAATCTCCCCCATTATTTTTTCTCTCCCCTCACCACCGCCGCCGTATTCTGGCTGGAGCGGCGCGGCGCGGCGCGGCGCGGAGAGCTGCCTGGGACGACGCGGCGCGTTGACACGGCGGTGCGGTGGAATAGCGCCATGCCAGGCACGCTCTTGCGCTGGATTTATGCGTATGCGTGCGCGCGTTCGGGGTTTTTTTTACCGCAAAATTGTCGATGATTAGGTCGTCCAAGGAGCACAGGGACGCGCGACCGTCGCACGCACACAAACAAGGACACACGCGCAAGGACACACACACACATATAAATATACATACACACACACACACACACAAACACAAACACAGACAGATAGACACACACACACACATACATATAAACACACACATCTGCTGGCCACGTCGTCAGACAAGTACTCAATTAGTTTGTATTTGGGACATGTTATGGTGCGCCGTGATATTTGTATCATAGGAACCGACTAACTGTTGCAAATTCAAATTCCGCGTAACTCTGCTTCACATTTGACACCTTTCACATCCACCTTCCCGCTCCAAGACGTCCCGTGAATTACGTAAACGCGTCGTACGCTCGAACGCACACTAGGGCATTTGAAACGGTGTCTGGTGTTTGTTTTGACTCTAAAGTTTGTTGACTTGTGTTTTTGTCCCTCCGAATGGAAACCATCTGTCAGTCTGGGATAAGCAAAAAAAAAATGTAGTTTGACAACTTCTGACCAACTGTGCTCGGAGTGTGTGCTCTGTCCAAGACACAAAAAAACACAGCAACTGTGGGGAGAAGCGAGAGAGAGAGAGAGGGGGGGAGATAGAGAGGGAGAGGGATGGGGAGCGAGGAGGAAGAGGAGAGGAGGGTGGGGATAGTTTTTTCGGTGGAGTGGAGGCGTGGGAGGAGTAGGGCGGTGATATTTCACTGTGATAGCGGGTTATGACATCATAGGCTCTTCTTTTAAACCGCTCGGCGCGCTGGCTCGCTGATCAATTAATAACGGGGCAAGCAACCGTTTCAAAATAAGGGGTTTTTTGGAGACGTCGTTCTTTTTTCTTTTTTTTTTGTTCTTTTTCCTTTCAAAGGAATTTCTTAAAGGCTTGAAACAAAATAACACGCCTCCATTAGCGCCGTCTCGTACGTCTGAATCCGTCTGAAATTGGGCATTTCTTTGTTACGCGACGTTCGCATACGTCGCACCTGACCCCGGCGTTATGTGGGCAAAGGGAAACACACTTTGAATCTTTACATTTTTGAATCTTCGACCCCGTGCTTCATTTCACGTGGGAATCATCCGGAAATGACAACGCCTTTGATACCCTTACACGAGCAGGAAGACTTCCACACACACATTTTTGCCCTGTGCCGGCACACATGCACATCTTTTTAATTCACTATTAATTTGGTTTCAAGATATGTGCGTACTGTGTGTGTGTGTGTGTGTGTGTGTGCGTGTGTGTGTGTATACACGCACATGACCATGTATGTGTTTGCAGGTGTACATTTGCCCATCTGTACTGTGTGTGTGTGTGTGTGCGTGCATGTATGTGTGTGTGCATGTGTGTGTGCATGTGTGTGTGTGTGAGCAGTCCTCTGTACTCAGCAGGGAAGCAGCCCATTAAAGTTGACAAGGAGCTCTCCTTTTTCCCTCTTTTCACGGGCCCTTGTACGCCCCTCCGGTGTCTCCTCCTGCTCTTGATCTCGCTGTGCGTCGTACGGTCCGCGCTACATCAAGCAGCCTGCCCCCCCAGGTCCCCGTTGCCGTGGAGATGACTTGGGGTGTGAAAAAAATGTTTTAAAAAAAAATTAAATAAAGCATTGCCTTCCTGGGGCTGCGGGGTGAAGGCAGAGATAGACTTCAGAGAGGGGGAAAGTTTCGTAACTCCGGGAGAAAAGAATTAAACATGATTAAAAGTGAACAAGAATAACTATATTCAATATGAAAGCCGCACACAAAGGAGGAACGTGTGGCTGTATGGGAGCAGGGGCGGAGGTGTCTGGGGTGGTCCACTACACACAGAGGCTTGCAGTGTGTGTGTGTGTGTGTGTGTCGGTGTGTGTGAGCGCTCCGGGGTAAGACCCGCGCGCGGCAAGACAAAGAGTGTCAAATTTCAATTAGTGTCATCAGTATTTCAGCAGCTCAGTCCATATTGGCCTCACCTACTCCCCCCCCCCGTCCCCCCCCCCCATCTCCCCCCCGTCTCCCCCTCATCTCCCACAGCCATACACAGCAACACATGTCGTCGGGGGGGCTGCTGTGGGGATCACCGCCTCACACTGTGGGCTGCATTTTCTGTGGCCAACACTCGAAATGTTGGATGAGCATCTCGTGTCGCTGCCAAAAGTCCCTCCCTGTTGGCTGGCCGGGGTGACGATGAGTGACAGGACCTGTCTGCTTAGGCAACGTCCGTCCACTCACCTGTGTAGAGGACACACACACACACACACTGAGCCTCCATGTGTGTGTGTGTGTGTGTGTGGTGGAGTGGGTGGAGGGTGGGTTGGTTAAAGGGGAGAGGGATTTAAGTAGCTGTTTTTTGTGTGTGTCCGTTTGTAAGTATTACTCATTTCTGCACACTATGTATTATTGTAACCTTTTATTTGTTGTTGTTTTTTTCTTATTTGCTTTATTGCACCAGATCAATGCTAAACCTTTGGTAGGTTTTTGTGTGCGTACTACTGTGAGTATGGCGGTCCATGTGTGTGTGTGTGTGTGCGTTTGTTTGTGTGTGTGTGTGTGTGTGTGCGTGTGTGTGTGTGTGTGTGCGCGCGCGTGTGTGTGTGTGTGTGTGTAAGCATGTGCATGTGTTTGTGTGTGTGTGAGCATCGGCGTGTGTGTGTGTGTGTGTGTGTGTGTGTGTGTGTGTGTGTGTGTGTGCAGGTAGTGTACATTGACAACACTTCTGTCACGGCGGATTTCAGGGCAGTTCAGTCACTGTCAAGACTAGGCCCACCCTGGTTCCTGCACGAGCGCAAATGTGTATGTGTGTGTGTGTGTGTGTATGTGTGTGTGTCTTAGCGTGTGTGTGTGTTTGTGTGTGCGTGTGCGTGTGTCTTAGTGTGTGAGTCTTAGTGGTTAGACGCTGTCATCCACAGAGGCCTAAGGACCTCTGCACAGGAGACAGATCAGTGTCCTCCTCTCCAATGGCAGCAGGTAACATGGAAGTGACAGGAAAGGACCTGTGACCGCACGGCAGACTAAACATATCAGTGACTACCCCGAGACCCATACCCATAGGACAGAGAGGACACACCCACCGCTAAAACATTAGAACTATCCGCTACCCAAACATTTTTTATAAGATTACAAGACTTCATTTGTTAGCTTTGTTTTTCGTTATTTCCTTATTCTATCATTTCTGTCACAAAAAAAGAAATATAATAAAGAAAGGTAGACTTTTCTTGCTACAAACTGTGTTGCACACCCTCTTCCTGTCCAGACAGACATAAGGACCGATGAAAGAGGAAAGAAATGTATATATATATATATATATCGATCGAGAGAGAGAGAGAGAGAGACAGAGACAGAGACAGAGACAGAGAGATTGAGAGACAGAGAGACAGACGAGAGGGCTGGAGGAGGATAACCAGGGTTAGGATAATGACTGTGGACATGTCTTGGGGGGGGGGGGGGGGGAGCGAGACTGGGTAGCCGCCTCTTGTGATGTGCTAATAGGATTAATGAGAGGAGGATTCCCCTGCAGGAGGACCAGGGACCCCCCACACCATATAGAGAGACGTAGAGAGTAAACAGTGGAAAGAGGGAGAAGTGGAGAGAGAGAGAGAGAGAGAGAGAGAGAGGAGATCCACTTGAGATCCACATGAAGCCTTCGATCTGTGTCTGCTGTGTGTGTGGGGATGTGTGTAAATGGACACACAAACACATACATACACACACACACGCACACACAAACTGCCGCCCTGACCTGAACTTCTTGTGGTGAAAAGCAGTGGTGACGCGACGCATGGCCAAGGGCACACACACACACACACATAAACACACATACACACACACACATGCGCATTCATATATACACACACATTCACTGGCACAAATATGCACACATACACACATATACACATCAACACCCACACAAAAACACAAGCTAATGAGTGAGCCTCAGTGAAGAAGCATCTAAAACTCTCTCTATCTCTCTCTCTCTCTGTCTCTCTCTGTCTCTCTCTCTCTCTCCTTCACCTCCATTCCCACATGTGTACAGAAACGCTAACACCCCCTTCCCCCCTCACACACACACACACACACACACACACACACACACACATCCTCCAAACACGTTTTGTCCGTAGCGCACTACTTACCAAGCATATGCTATGTGCTGTGCATCATCCTCAGGGGCCACTCGGGCTGGGGCTGGGGCAGGGGCCCCGGTCCCGTCTGCCTTCCGTTTTATGACCAGAGCCAAGTGGACAGGGCTGACGGATGGACCCCTGGAGCTGGGGGCCGAGAGAGAGGAGAGAGACAGAGAGAGACTAGGGGGGGATTCCACTGCACTCCTGTTTCGGGCGATTAAAGGCAAAGTATGTCTGAAGTGAAAGAAAGTGTGTATATTTGTACATGTGTGCACACGCGTATGTGTGTGCGCACATGGGTGAGCGCGTGTGCATGTGTGTGTGTGTGTGTGAGGACTCGAGGGTGGGTTCTGTTACAGAGTGTGAGTTGGACTTCTCTAATCCATTATCGCCAGGCCTTGCTCCAGGTGGCATTGTGTCGACGCACTTAACAGCGAGTTTGTTCTGATGTGACAGGTCGTGTGTGTGTGTGTGTGTGTGTGTGTAAATGTGTGTGTGCGTATGTGTGTGCATGTGTGTGTGTTAGATGATGAAGGGGTTGTCGCAGACACATCTGATCTGTGGTAATTGCTGTCTTCTTGGTTAACTGTTAGAGATTGTCTGGATAGATGAATACACACACACACACACACACACACGAGAACACAGTCACAAAAAAATATTGCACTGTAGAAGGAAGTGCAAACCTTTCTTGAAAATGAACTTTTATTATTTTATTATTATTATTATTATTATTATTATTATTATTATTATTATTATTATTATTATTATTATTATTATTCATGTATTTATTTTATTGAATATGCACCTACTCCTTTTTTAGAATGATTTTATAATATTTTTTCTCCCCTTTTTCTCTTCCCTTATGTATATAAGTTGATACAATATGATCATCTGTTGTCTTTAAAGACCTTCCCTTCCACAGGGATCCATCTTTGCTATTTCATTTTTCGATCAAATCCTCACTTTCCATTCTGCAAGTTTTTAATTCAACCTTGACACGACTCAGTAACACGAAATATCAATTAACATGACACTATCTCCGTTCCGACAGCAGTCCACCTCCTGCTCCCCGTGTGGCAGGAGCCTGGGCAAAGACCAGCGGGCCGCCGGCCATCGATCGATGTCCCTGCGGTCCTTCCACTCCACCGGCCAGGTCGACGTGGACGCGCCCTGCCTTCGCTTGCGCTGTGACCTGGACGAGCGCTCCAGCAGCGACCAGTCATGCGACACAGTCATCCACATTGGCTCAGATGGCGCCGTCCACAATCCAAAGACCGCCCGGATGTTGCCGCTGACCCGGCCGCCGTTCGTGCCCATTGTCCCCTCGCTGCACCAGGGGGAGTCCGCTGCGGACGACCCCGAGTTCACGGCACTGCTCCAGGAGCTGCTGAAGATCCCCCAGTCGCAGGCGGAACAGAAGAAAGATAAGCTCCCGAGAGGGAAAGTCGAACCGCCGAAGGTTGAGGCGAAGCCCCCCGAGAGGGACTGTCTGAAATGTGAAACCTTTGCCGAACTTCAGGAGCGTCTGGGCTGCATCGACGGCAGCGAAACGGTGACGGAAGCACCCAAGCCGCCTTCCAAACATCCTTCCGTTGACGACGTCACGGCCGAGACGCGCCCCCAGAAAGATATAGCAGCGGCGCATGACGAATCGGCGAACGATGGGCCCAAGACGCCGGGCCGGTCAAGTCAGGAGTACATCCAAACTCATACGTCTGTCGGGGAGAAAAAGTCTGATGGTGCTGCTCCCGAGGACACGTTTCAGCGTGAGGATTCGGGTCTGTATGACTGCGAGGATGGCAGCGCAGCCAGCTCCGCTGAGGAACCTCAGAACCAGAGTCTGGGACGCGGTCGGATCCTCCGCGCGAATCACTCCGAAATGCCCGACTCTGCGACTCCAAGATCCTCCTCGGACTCCAGTGGAAAGGAGGAGCTTCAGGACATGGGTGCTCCCTCTGTGCTGGGTGTTGTCCCTCAGCCCACACAGAGCCAGAGGGTTTCTGAGGACTGCGAATGGGTCAAACCAGAATTTAGGACCTCACCGATTGGCAAGAGTTACCCGATATCTCCGCCTTCCTCTTCTCCCTCACCACCATCCTTGGCTAAAACTGTTTTACTTGGGGGCCTCTTACCCAACCTCCCGACAAATGAACTCAAGGAAATGAAGGCCACCATCACGGTGACGGTTCAACAGCCCCTGGACCAAGACGGTCACGACGAGATCGTCTATTCCATGGTGGAGGAGGTCACAATTAGTGGAGCGTTGGACCGGGACACGAAGGGCCGCAGCATTATTCGCATCCGAGAGAACACCCAGTCGCCATCGCATACACAAGGTTCTGCCTGCTCTCAACCAATCAGAATCATCGGCAATGTCATTGAGGAATCTGGGACAGCTGACTATTCTAGTAAGCCCATTAACCCTTTGGTTCACGCCATAGCCAGGGAGTCTGCCACTCAGCAAAAACCGCCACCGTTAAAATTCAGTAAGGAGAATAAATTACTGCCTTCCTTCATCAATCCCATGCTTGTTGAGACAGAGTCTGAATCCTACCTGGACAGCGATGAGCCCAGATATACTTCTGATGTTTTCTTCACAAGCCGAGAGTCAATGGCTCTCGAGCCCAGGAAGGACAATCACAGAAAGGATGATCACAGAAATGTAGAAGAAAAGAGAGCGCTTGCGGAAGCGAGAGAGGCCATCGCAGTCAAGACCTCCAACCATAACTATGAAAATGTATCCACATTTCCCTTAAGGCAAATGTCATGTGACTTACTGGACCTCCGATCGGCAGCTATATACGACGAGACAAAAGGCAAAAACTACAGCAAGAGGCAGAAAAACACAGACAGGCACCGTCCCCGAGGGCCTGAGCCTGTTTATCCCACCGCCGCTCCTCTGGGCCGGCTGGGAGGTGAGTTGGCTCACAGAGTCGTCGGGAATGCCCCCATGGGCATCGCCGCTTCGCTCGGTTGCCTGGCAACTATTCCCGACGACCTCAAAACAAACAGTCTGCCGAGAGGCTGGCATGGTGCCAACCATGGGGAGGGCCGCAAGGCGGGGCGCCACGTGACCGACGAACGCCGGCAGCCCAGCGGGACGACGTCATCCACCCCGTCCAGCCCCAGGGTTACCATGGAGAGGAGGCACCGCAGGCATCACCGCTCGAGGAATGATGGCCTGGACCTCTCTCCTCCGACCCGGAAGAACCACCACTCAGAGGACAACAGGCAGGAAGGTGGCGGCGGTGGTGGCGGTGGTACCCTCAACAGAAAGGCCCGGTCTTTGTTCAAAACAAGTTCAAAGTCTTGGAGCCTGAGCAAGAGGAGCGACAGTTTGAACGGGCTGAAGTCAGCCGTCGCCGAGCAGACTAGCAGCTGGAGTTTCGGTGCCAAGCTACGGCAACTGACCCGTCGGACAAACTCACTAGGAAGAACACCGGTGGAGTTTCAGTCCCTGGACCGAGGCAGTAGCACCACCTCTGTGAGCTCCAGGGCGAGCTCTAAGGGGAGCTCTAAGGGAAGTGTTGAGGGAAAGACTAAGGGGAGTTCCAAGGGGTCGTATGAGGAGATATTTAAGGGGAAGGGGAAGAGGAGCTATGAGGGAGAATCGACCTTAGCCAGGAATAGCAGGAGCCCAAAGAAGAGCCCCAGGTGTGCGCCTGTGGTTGAACCCAGTCACTATTCTGGTACCTCAAACAACTACCCCTCACCCCAGTCCCAGAGGTCCGCCTCCTCCAAGCTCTCCGCTGTGGGCAAACTCAAGATGGCCACCCCCAGAGTTCGCCGGGTATCCAACCCGGGCACCAAGACCCTCAGCTTCTCCCGCAATGACCCGCGACAGTCCATCAATCGCAGTGCCAGCCTCTCCCCAGACGGGAAAGCGTTCCATCGAGACCAGGCGTCTTGCTTCCCGTCCTTGTCCTCGTCGCCCCCCTGGTCCATCCCTTCCCTCAGCCGCACCCAGAGCCAGAGCTCCTCCTGCTGCTCCGCCGCAACCAAATCCCCCATCCACGGGGTCATCGACGGACGGTTCTCTGACTTCCTGAAGGACCGGGAGTCCTGCCTCACGCCGACCACCTCCGCAGGACCGGAAAAAGGCCGAACCCCGATCGAAGAAGATGACGAAGACGACGACGACGACCGGCTGTTCGACCATCTGGGGTACGCGGGCACTGATAACGACCCACAATGCGGGGTCCCCTCGCCGTACAGCCGGCTGACAGCGCCGCGCACCCCCACGCACCTCAGCGGGCACGGCAGCGACGTCACCAGCGTGCTGAGCGGGGAGCTGCCCCCGGCGATGGGCAAGACATCGCTGCTGGTGTTCCCCAAGCGCAGCAGCGTGGTGAGCAGCGGCTACGAGAGCCTGGCGAGGGACAGCGAGGCAACAGGGATCTGCGTCTCCACCCGGGACTCGGTCAGCGACCGGGGTGCCGCCCTCCACAGGGGGGCCCAGCATGGCGGCCGGCCGGCCAGACGGAGGGGGTACACGGGTACAAATCGTGGCATGAATTCATAAAATGAATATGTTCATTAAGTTGATGAAAAATATGTAATTGGTGAAAATGTTGGGGTAATTGGGGAAATGACAGCAGAATGATAACCCAACAATTGGTGTAATTGATTAATAAAATCTATGAATGTTTTTCCATCAAACTTTGCACATGCTTTCCTTAATTCTTAATCGTTATCAATAATATTTTTTATTAAAATCTTAAAATTTATGGTTTAAGACTAGACCTAAGTCAGATTTACTTTAAGTCTTAATTCACAAATTGATTCACAAATTCATGAATCAGAATTAAATCATGTTCTTGAATCAACTGGTGTATGTTGTATGTTAGTATAGTTTGACTATTAAAATAACAAGTATATATATATGTTTACTGGCCATAGGCCATTTTAACCTAAATATTTACTGATGTGCATGGCACAATTCATAATTAAATCTTCAACAGTAAAGCAATTTCATAGTGAAATTGTTTATAGTCCTTCTAAATTAAATTTCTAAATGCCACTGCATTTTTTTCCTGGTAAATGATTAGATCCCACTGCTGCAATGGTTGGTCTTTATGACTGCAACGAGCTCAAAGGCTACTGTAGCATTCATTCACATTTCTCCTTTCTAATCTTCCAACGCATGAAAATGCAGTCGATCAATGATTAATAATATATGACCTCAAATGACAACATTTGGCTAATTAAATAACACACGTGCATTCCCGGTCAGAGCAGTGAGTACACACACCAGCTAATGAATAAAGCAATTATAAAAACCAACAGGCTCTGCAGCAAACTGCTGCTCAATAAAGGAAAGCCATAATCAAGTCATTAGCTAATTCACTTCACAGATTCAATTCCAGTCAACACTTGCGTCATTCCACCAGGGCACGGATGAGACGTTATCCCTTATCTCAGATGCAGACATCCTGAGCTACAAAAATATACTGTATTTTTCCTGTTTTTTAATGCTGAATCTGATTATTTGTTATTTTCCATTACTCTGATTTGGGGAAAGGGTGTGGTGCACTAATCTTTACATGCCTCTCAAACGCCCCCTAGTGGACACTTATAGGTCGCCAGCAGCAGGTGTTAAAAAAGACATTCAACTAAAACTAAAGGCGGAATTACCCTTCACATTTGGACCTAAATGTTTGCCACTAGATTTTAAAAATATAAACAATCAACAGAGACAAAAAAAACTAGCGTTGACTTTCTGATACTGAACTCTGTTATGTTAATATAGTGCAGAGTAGCAAGTAAAAGAGAGGAGGGGAGAATAGAGGAGAGGAGAGGAGAGGACAGGACAGGACAGGAGAGGAGAGGAGAGGAGAGGAGAGGGGAGGAGAGGGGAGAGGAGAGGGAAAGAGAAGAAGAAAAAGGAAGAAGAAGAAGGAAAGGGAGAGGAGATAAAATAGATAGTAGAGATGAGAGGAGGGGGGGAAGGGAAGGGAAACGAGAGGAGAGGAGGGGAGATGGACTCACAATCCCTGCCTCTTTCCCCTCATTGGTCTCTCTGGTTCCTAGGCTCGTACCAGCGGCCTCGGCCCCCAGTCGGGCCCTCAGCCACGAGGCCCTCGACCAGGAGGACCTCAACCAGGAGGACCTCGACCAGGAGGACCTCAACTAGTGGCCCCCAAGCTGGCTGGAGGAAGCAGGGGCCCCCAGGGGCCCTGGAGCTCAAGGTGTACGAGATAGATAGCATGCAGCAGACTCAGAGATGGGTGAGCTGACTACTTTGTTGTTGTTGTTGTTGTTGTTGTTGTTGTTGTTGTTGTTGTTGTTTATTTATGGAGGATTTTGTTTTGATTGGAAATAAGAGCAGGAAGACATAGGGAGGGATACACTACATTACATTATATTACAACCACACATACAGTACAACTGTACAAATACACTTACACTACTACACGACGCTGCAACTTCACTACACACACTACTAATACACTGCATGACAAAATAAGACACTAAACTACACTACACTACATCACACCACAACTACACTACAAACATGTATAATAAACAGTTAGCGCCAGTGTGTAGCCATCCAGGTAGATGCAGGAAGTAATTAAAGAGGGTATTTAGAAAAGATGAAATCAGATCAGATAATATCCCGACCGGCCAACAAATGTTTTTTTACACAAATCAATATGTTGCTTTTAGATCTCCATTAGTCATTTAATCTCCCCGAACAATGAATTGGCCTTTGGCGTTGTTTTACCATTCATTTGAAAAAGACTTACAGTTCTCTTCTCTGTGTGTGGTTATACGGCAACAGCGGTGTGTGTGAATATGCTAATCCCTAATCCAGTTATAGTTAGCCACGCATGGATTAGCTGTTTATTAAGATGGCTGCTTCTTAAAGTGCAGTGCAGGTTAACATGTTTTACATCACATTAAAGGCATGTCCCGTTTCCCTGCTCAGGGAGGAGTTATTAGATTAGACGAGGTCCTAGTGCCAAACACTTTGTAGAGGGTGTTCAGTTGGCTGTGACAGAGGAGGGTCAAACACGCTTTTACTCTGAAGGGATCTCCTTTAGTGAATTATATGCAATCTTTTAGGAATTTGAATTTGCATTTGGTCATAGCAGACACATTTATGCAAAGCGTGTGTGTGTGTGTATATGTGTGCATGCCTGTGTGTGTGTGTGTGTGTGTGTGTGTGTGTGTGTGTTCACAGCAGGGCTCCAAGTATTTCAGTGCTAAGCTAAGGTTCCTTGAAGGCTGCCGCCAGCGACTCCTGGACGTCCGGCACCAGTCTCTGAAGAGCTGGAGCCCAGCAGGACCGCTGTAACCAAGAGTCTACGCAGTCCTTCAAAATAACAGTTCACACAATGATTTCTCACTGTGTTTTGATTTTGATTGTCTTTTTTTTATCCCTTTTTTATGTGGTTTAGCTCGGTGGTCTTACTTTACTGTGTTGTTGTGCGATATGCAGATGTTTATTAAGGCCTGTTTCGTGACTTTAAAGGTTACTACACACTCAAATCAGGCAGAGCGCCAAACAATGGTGGTTATGCATTTGCTGTTATCTGATTGGCTCAGTTTGTGCCATCAATGTGACCAAATTTAAAGCCAATCAGAAACCTTTTCCCATTCTACAATAACCCTTGCACCCTGTGTTATTATTGTTATTGTTGTTTGGTTGCTCTTAGTTAGACATGCAGTCTATTTAACGACCTCTTTAATCCAAAGCTAATTTTGTTTACAGAAATTGCTTTCACCGAGGAGTGGGTAGGGGTTATATATCTGGCTCAAGGACGCGGTAGACTGCAGACATTGGGGTTTTGAACCCAGAACCACACTGGGAGTCACCCACCCTAGCCACTAGTCTAGTCATTCCCAGTATGGTTCACAGCTGTCACTGCTTCTGTGACGTCTATGCAATCCCAACAGTGTGAGGACCGATTCTCGGTCCTGGTTTTGTCGTGGGTGTAAGTATGTGTGTATGTGTGTAGAGATGTAAGCCTACCGAAACTGTGAAGAAAGATTATTCCCCACTGAGGACGGCCTCCAGCCTCGACCTACGCATGTTTACCTGCCTGTGTTATTCATGTGTAGAAACCCTGTGATAAGAACAAGCACATGCTGTCATTCATTCGTTATCAACCGTTCCGTCAATAATATATTGTATTCAAATGTGAAACATCGGCTCTACATATAAGTCTTTATCTACACCAGGGCAAACTTTAGAGTTCAGATTTACTGAATCAGAACGAGAATTCAAATCATATGATATGGTGTAGTATGTGGTGTCCACTTGAATTGCATGGAAATTGTTCTCTTTGTATTGTAACATATTTACTGTAAAATCCCAAATCCATGGGAAGTTGAAGCCATAACTCTCACTGCAATATTAATATCTCTGGGGTAAATGTCAACTCACAGCTTCTGAAGACTCACAACAGGAAAATGATTGGAGCCATCCATAAAGTATAGGCCTACACAGAGAGTTCAGTTAGCGTCATCACATAAGTTTACGATGACAAACAAGGAGAACACAACACTGGAAGCACTTTTATGAGCATCATAACGCTACCTTGGAAACGGTCCAGAACAACAGTAGGCTACATTTTGCATGATGAATCAGCAACCAGGCGCACAGCTGACGCCAGAAAGCACAAAATAAAATCACATCGATATGAAAACGTCGAGACATCGAGGCCGAGAAGCTGTCGATCGCATCGACCTTTGAAACACTTTTTTTTACGATGGCGAGGAGTCTAAGGATGGGTGTCTCTTGTAGCATATTATGGGATGCTGCTGCTATGTCGGAGGGGTGTGTATCTATACAAAGAGAATGAGGTCACTGTTTCAGGAAAAAGTAAATAAGCTGGGGAGGCGATACGAGAGAGAGAGAGAGAGAGAGAGAGAGAGAGAGAGAGAGAGAGAGAGAGAGAGAGAGAGAGAGAGAGAGAGAG
>JAOPJI010000139.1:0-28447 GCA_027122695.1 Merluccius productus
ACAATCCATTGGCTGGGTATTGTCCTCCCCCCTGCCCCCCCCCCTCCCCTCACACACACACACACACACACACACACACACACACACACACCCTGCCCAGCCAGCCAATCAGACGTTAGGCGCGTGGGTCTCGAGGGGTTGCTGCCATTGAGGTTCAGATCCGAGAGTCGCGTCCTTTTCTGCTTTCTTACTAATCCCTTTTTTGGGGGGCGGGGGGGGGGGGCTCATAAAAACATGGGTGCATTCGGAGCTGAGGCGTTAAAGTCCATCCCGTTTAATGTGAGTTGTGGGAATAGGCTTCCTGAATAGGGGGCAGCGTACAGGGATATCACATTATTAGTAATCATATCTGCTTAAGCCAAGCTTGCTGCTCCAGATGGCTGCTTTCAAGTGCAAATGATCCAGCGAGACGGGTCTAGTTTAATACATACTCAGGAATCACAAATAGCCATTGATTTGTTCCCTGCCTCCTTCTCCTTCGCCGTGTTCCTGGTGGTATTGAGTGTGGATTAAATGTTCTCTCTGCAGGGACATTGATTCTTCTAATTAATTGCCCGCTGTGCAGTAGCAGAATGCATGTCCATATTAGCACATCAAGTCAATTATTTTAAGTTTGCAGGGATAAGGACGAGGCACATTCAAAAGAAAAGTTTAGTGTTCAGTTTTCTTAAGGAGTGAGATGTTGGTGTAATCGAAGAAATCAAATGTTCTTTTTTTTGTTTTACTTAACTAACAGTAACAGACAAGTGGATTCATTACTCAATGGGAATTCAGCTTTGAACACAGTGTGTGTGTGTGTCTTTGTGTGTGTGTAGGGGTGTGTGTAGATGTCTGTATGTGCATGTGTGGTTGTGATAATGCATGCGTGCAATTGTTCATGTGTGCTCATGTGTATGTAAATGTGTGTGTGTGTGTGTGTGCATCTGTGTGCGTTAAGGAGAGCGTATGTGCAGAATTTTTTCTTAATGAAGAAGATAATTATCAGATCTTAATATATTATCCTGTATTGTATATTTACTTGTGTTACTGAGGGAGAAAAGTTAAAATATGATATAATAAACTTTGATATAATTATTATATGTAGAACAAAATCCTATATGTAAAATGATGTCATTATTTGTTCTTTAATTGAATTCATTTCTTACAGGCAGCAGGAAAACACAGACAGCAGGGAACAAACTACAACGTTGAAGATGGCGCCATCACCTTTTTCTAATTCAACGCACCCAATGCCCCTAAAGAAAAAGTGAATTAGAACATAATTATGTATTTCAAATGAAGAGACAACTCTACAGCGGCCCCATCTCAGCACATAGCATAGCCCTACCTCCTACACCCCTCCCTCTCTCTCTCTCTCTCTCTCTCTCTCTCTCACTGTTGCTCTGCTGTCCTGTACCATCGAACCACCTCTTTCTCTTCCCAGAGCAGAGAATCCACTAAAACCACCCCTGACAGCTTTGCTATTTAAGATGGGGAGCGACCCGACTCCAGCGTGTGAAGAATGGTATTACCCTCCTGATACTTCATTAATCTCCATCACGGCTGCCAGGCCTGACACCGCTGACAGCGCTGACAAAGCCACCAGTCCTCTCCCCCTGCGTACAGATAATGCATGTTTTACAGTAGCCCAGATGTCTACACTCAATAAAACATTTGACAAAACCAGGCGGTGTGTGTTCTGGGATGTCTGTATCGAGTGGCCGGGCTGCGTGTGGACGCCGATAGGAGCCCTGGCCGGCCGCTGATTACAGAATTAAAAAGACGGGAGTGACAGTGGCGAGAGCCGCGGACGGCTTTTGTATCTGGAGGGAGAGACGCTTCGCAGTCCTCCAGAAGGGCAACTGTGGGACACTGATAGGTCTACGGTAATGAAATAATCAGCTGAAATAGTTGTTATGAATTATGTTTGAATTAACCTTTCGGGTTTTGCATTCGCTCTTGATTGATGAATATTTTTGGGGGTAAAAATGTACAGGTAACGTTGTAAAAAAATACTACAAATGATATTTATTTTACAGCGAGAGTAAAGAGTATCTGTTTTACTCATGCTGCTGAACTACGGTGTATCCACCACCACCAAAAATAAAGAAATATTTATTCAAAATATTTCTTCACCAAGTCTTCATTTTATGATATTCTGTATTGATAGAAAATGGAAGTTGACACAATCCAGCCGCACAAGCAGAGAGCGAGTCCTGGGTGCTGAAGTAGTGTGTGTGTGAGTGTGAGTGTGTGTGTTCCCCCACCCCTCCCCTATATTTTGTGTGTAAGTGTTTGCAAAGCGTTTATGCTGATGGAATTGTATAGCTGGTGCTGCGGCGCTCCAAACTTAGATTGTCTTCTCGGCGGGAGCCCAGACGCAGTGTGAAGATCAGCTCTCCCTGGCTGAATATCTTAATGCTGCACGGAACAAAATGGCCTTTTCGATGGGAACAAAAAGATTGAATAAAAATGGTTATTTGCCAAGGATGGCATTGCATATACAAGTTTGAGCAAACATGTGTTTATGGAGGGCGCCTTTGCTGGCACTACAAAGCATAGTGTTTGGTATGGAAATAAAGTGAGATGACAGCCTGCAGGCTTGGAGGAAAAATAAGATTAAGCACTTCATGTCGGATTATGTTCATTGTTTAAAATGAAAGAAATAGTAAAGACTTCAGCAATCAACATTAAGCGTACGTTATTGCAACACAAACCATTGATTTTGTTTGCACTTAGGCCGATACTACCTATAGAAGTCCCGGCCTTGCGTTTATGTGGCGCAGCCATTCAATAGACAAGCATTTACACAGAACACAATCAACGCAGAAGGGAATTTAACATTCATGTAATCATACAGTAAAGTGAATTCCATGGGACCACTTTAATGTTTTCGTCTGACTGCTGGCTAAGTGAAACCATACAGATTCTATTAAGAGCACAATAGCGTCCCGAGACCAGACACGTCTCAGACCGTTTCTTGCGTTCCTCTTGTGCCAGAGCGATGCTGTTGGTAAACAAACCTCACGCTGGAAGATTTATGATCTGGCCGCAGTTTGAAGGCCCAGCGAGGGAGTGAGAAGTTGTCGTCAGTGGTCAGGGACTGAGGAGGCCCCATTGTTTTTCATACAGTGACAATAAATCTTCTTCTTTTTTTCCATTTCATAAAAAAAAAAACCTGAAATAAATCCTCATAAATGTCAATAAACACCAGAGATGTTGTCGGCTCTTTCATCGCGTTTAAAAGTAGCCATCTTGTGGTCGTGCGTACCCGCTGCTCTACCAACCGGCTAGGCCTATAGCCAATAAGACCAAACTAATCAATAGATCGTCCTTTTTGTATGTGATCATCCCAACTTTTGCTAAAAACAACTTAAAATCTATTGTAGCTTTGTCGCCGCCAACATATTATGAGCCTTTGTGTACAATGACCAGATATTTAGCATCCAGCTTAATCAGACAATTGTTGTAGCTCCTTAATAAGTGACTCATGCTCAGTAAAACTCTGCTGGAAAAATCTCTGTGACAATACCATCAATCAAGTGGTGCCAGTCCAGCCAGAAGAAACCACAATGGCACTCGACCAAGATTGAAAGAGGACAGAAAGAAATCCTTCTAAAGTACCCCAGAGTAGTACAATAGAGCTGCTATTGTAAATCACACAAGCACAGAATAATGAACTTAAAATGCGTTGTGGTGAATAAACATTTAAATCACAGCCATTTTTCTAAATAATAACTGTACACAGACGGCCTGTGGGGAAATTCCATAACTCACTGAACCAGTGGATCCTAACATTATAGAGAAGGAAATCTGATTTGGGATTTAAATACAACTTCCCGTAGAGTTATAATTATTGGTATTGTGTAAATAGCCTCAGCAACAATAGCTATACTGCACATGACACATATTTTAATAGCTCAACTAGAATAGCAAGGTTAGGCGTCTGTTTGTTTAGAAAGGCTTACACGATAGCACTTGACTGAGCAGAGTTTAACATTAAGACTATTTATCTCTTACTTAACTTTGACTTATTGCTTTCACCCACAGGCATAAGAAACCCGGCCAGTACCGTGTTGACAGACGCAAAACGCCTCAAGGATTAGTGGAGGAATGTCTCCGATAGATTTATGAATGGAGCGCCGCAAGCCGGCTGGTATTTCATGAGCAGCT
Organism: Merluccius productus; assembly: GCA_027122695.1. Lineage (NCBI taxonomy): Eukaryota > Metazoa > Chordata > Actinopteri > Gadiformes > Merlucciidae > Merluccius > Merluccius productus. The sequence continues at coordinate 4,153 of JAOPJI010000139.1, forward strand.
GTACTTGCAGGTATCGTAGTACAAATGTGTTTCCTTGTTAGAGGATTGTCAACAGAACGGCCTTTGACCTCAGCGCCACTCCGCAACGCTAAACATGGCGTATGGCCGTGAGCCTCGTCAGGGACAACGTGTTATTGTTGCGGGGGCCCAGAGAGGTGAACTTGTTGTCAGTCACACAGATTTCATATTCCAGCCACCCTCCTCACCCCTGCACCCCTTTTTCAATTTTCTCTTTCGGAGGCTCCATTTGCCGAGTCCCTCAAGGTGCCTCCAGCAGGGCAGTCTCGCTCCACGGGGGGTCACTGTCCATCGCACTGGCCCCGCTAAAAACAAACTGTCAGTATGTTAATATGACACACGGTGTGCTATACACACCGCTCTGCAGTCCCCGCTGCTTTGTGTGCCACAATAACAACAACAACACGCTCTGTTCGCTGTAGACGAAACAATGCATATCTAGGCTATCCGTCAGTCATTCAAATAAGGCTTGATTTATAATAATAGCAATTACAAAAACGAGTGATATTGTAGTACACGTCTGGTTCTAGCAGCACTGACACAACCTCAGTACCTTGCATCAAGGGCGAAAGTGAGTCGCACATCGGGGGGGATAATCGGGTCGGGGGTGTGGGGTCTTCCAATGACATAAAACCTGCGTTAACTTTGAGCCAACCATTGATTCCACAATGTCTGGGATGTCGATGTCTAAAGCTTAAGCCACATAGAGATGCACTTAAACGTTAAATTGCTGTGAACCAGCCGGCCACTGCGTTGTCACTTCATCCGCAAAGTCAGATCGCACGACGTTACGCTGAAATATTCGGGTGGGACAAATAAACTCTCTTTGAACATCGGTGGGGACGCGTCCACCGGTCCCCCCCCCGGGAAAATGTCGGCCCTGCCTTGTGTCCTCGGAGATGAATGCCAAAGTCTCTCTGAAGGCAACTCAACTGGATCCCTGCGTCAGGCAAGATCCCTGCGGGTGTCGTGCAGAAGGTCAGTCAATACTGCCTTAGTCCCCCCCCCCGCGCGCGCGCGCGCGCCTGGCGCTATAGGTGAAGAAAAGCGAGCACTTAGAGGTGTGAAGACAAACACTCTGGCAATTATGTATCACATGTTCACCACTGTGTCCTCCCGGGTGTTCGGCTGGGTGTTGCTATTAGGACATTTGACTTTTCCCTTTAACTTGGAGGTCTTTGTTGAAACTGCTGATGAGTTTCCAAGGGCTGCCAGAGTGCGGTGGACAGAGCCGGGAGGTTTTTCTAAGGCTGTTTCCATTGGCCTGTGTTTACTTGACACTTGGATTGACAGCAGAGTGATTGGAAATATCCACCATTCACTGCGGTGAGCTCCTGAGTGCAGGGAAAGTGCTTTTGTAGTCTGGCTGTAATGGGCCAAGTTTGAATTGAAGGTTGAGAGAAATAGCCTCACTTCGGTCGCGCACTATGAGGAACTGACACACACACACACACACACACACACACACACACACACACACACACACACACACACACGACAAATACAACTCACAAGTCCGCCCTCGATAACATCGCTTGACACTGCGCAGATACAATGGCTTCCTGCCGGATCTCATTTCAATGTCGTTTTTGTGGCGCTGTGTTTGCGGAAGATCAGATGGATAAAAAAAAGTGCCAGCAGCTGTTTACAAAAACTTAATTGCAAACAAATAAATGTTATACGTGGGAATATAAAATGTGCACCATGCTACAAAACGATAATTGTTAATCAATGAAAACACATTATAAACATTATATATAAGCAATAACTTACATAGGCATAGATGTTGCATTCACATCTTATTTATAAGTCAAGTCTATCATTAAGGAAATGGTGCATAGAAGAATCAGAGGAGCAGGTCTGCCAACTACTACTCATTAAATAGACATCAAATGGTCAAGCAGTTGCAGCAACTGCAATGAATAAATATAACAGTGTACATAACAGTACAACATAACCTGATTACTGTTGGATAGTATGGGTAGTTGTGTCATCTACATTGCAACATTCAAAGGACATTCATTAAACAAAGAGATTGCGTTCATGCGTGTCCAGCGAATCGTTAAAACATAAACAATGATGCTGCAATGATACAGGCACACAGAAAACAAAACAACAACAAAAATCATCGTACAAATCCAGTAAAAAAAAACGCCATAATAATCATTACTGGCAAACGATGACGCGGCACGCAGAGCGAGCCGTGAGCCAATCGCGTCGCCGCACGAGCGGCGGGATTTCCTGTAGTGACGTCACCGCGCTGGGTCAACATCGCAGGCAGGCCCCACCCTTTGTGTTTCCCCCCTCAGCGCCCGTCAATCAAAAACCAAGAGGAGGAAGAAGGAAAAAAAACAAAAACAAAAAAAAAAACCTGACACTCTCCCCCCCCCCCTTCAACCGTCTCGCGGCGAAAACCTGCGGCGCGTCTGAACGCGCGGTCATGTATGGCGCGTGACGAGCCAGACTTTCCCGCGTCTCCCACAAGTCACGCAATGACCGGTACGTAAACGCAACGTCTTTCCCTCTCTCTCTCTGCGCGAAGCTAAGCTAGGCTAGGCTAAGCTAAGTTAGCTAAGTTAGCCCCCCCCCTTTTTTTAAGAGCGCGCTAGCTCCGCTGCTGCTATTGAACCCGCTAGCGGAGTTAACGTTAGCCCGCTCACGCTAGCTAATTAGCTCCAGTTGAAAAACAAGGCGACCACAACAACAACAAAAAAAACAACAACAAATAAACCCTCGCGTCGCCGTGTTATGGGAGCGTGAGGCGGGCGGGGGGGGGGTCGGTTGGCGGTGCGGTTCTGGGGTTGAAAGCAGCAGCAAGCCGCGCGCACGTTGTGAAGTGGTGAATAATAACGGCTGTATTGTTTGCTAACGGTTAGCCTACCGCCGCGCTGTGTTGCAGCCCCGGAACAGCCCGTGAAACCAGAGGAAATGTCCGCCGCGGACGTGGACGGCAACAGCAGCAGCAGCGGCCACCCCCACAGCGGCTTCCTGCAGCAGGACCCCGGCAGGGGAGACCAGGTGAGGGTTAGGGGGGGTGTGTGTGTGTGAGTGTGATTGAGTGAGGGCTTCGTTGCGGGGGGGGAGTTCACACGTTTTTTTTCAAAGTTTCTAGCCTCCAACTTTTCTTTATCCCTTCTTCTATGGCCCTCAAACTAACTCCCACTTGTTTCTGCTGACCACGCCCCTCGCGCGCAAGGACGCCCAGCCGTCGCCGCTCGACCTGCTGGCGACCACCTGCAGCAAGGTGGGCTCCCCGGCCTCGGAGGTGGATAAAGATGTGGTGGTGAGTCTCGTCGTCCCCCCTTTGGCTGAGGCGGGTCTGGTTCAGGGGACGTGGTTTCTGATGCTAAGCGGGGGGTGGTGGCTGTGCTGCTGGTCATAGGTTAGGAGGAGGATCCCCTTCTCCCCATCAGGCGCCAATAGGAAAACATTTGTGTCAAACCTGAAACCACATACTCATCATTGCACAGAAATGTTAACTTGCGTAGTTTATTATATGCTTGTTTTACAATAACGGGCTTCTACTGAATGACTGAATTATGAAATAAGTTTGGTCATCTATGTAGATGCATTTAGAGTCAGGAGGGGTGTGTAATGTATTATTGTTGTTCACTCCACTACATACTTTACACTGTTTAGTTGAGTAAGTCTTAACATATGTGTGGGGATAATTATATGTGCCTTGCCCTGTGTTGAAACACACGCAGGTTAGTTTCAGTTGGTCACCAGGCATTGGGCTATCACACTGAAACTAGGTTTCACACTAGGGCTGAACAACTAATTAAACTATTATCGAAATCGCAATATGGCCAAGTGTAACTTCCAAATTGCAGGAGCTGCAATATTTTGATATGGGTAAAATGTGTAATATTTATAAAACTATTATAAATGAAGTACTGTAGTACTGCAGAGATGCCCTGACCTACACATTTTTTTCTCCATATGTTATAAAACAAAACAATTGTGAAATCAAAATTGTGATGCAAAAATGATCATTCCCACTAATTGTGAATCATATTGCAATATGCAATATGATATGTCAGAATAATCGCAATGTGATTTCTTTTCCCCCCCATATCGTTGAGCTCTATTTTACAGCACTATAACTTTTTGTATCTACTCTCGATTTTAATTGAATGCTTTGATTCTCAGCCACATTTGTAAGTCACTTTGGACAAAAACATCTGCTAAATTACTCATTAATATAAATTCACTCTTGTAGTTAAGTATTTTGGCTGAAGTCCAATTTCCCTACAGCACCTGTAAAGTATTATTAAATGTCATGTGTTGTTTGTCTTCCTCAGCCCTCCGATCTGGCATCTATCCAACTTACCGGGACCGAGGGCTGGGAGGTGTTGCCAGCGGCAACAACCAAGGACGAATCAGGGCTGATCCAGATCCAGAACCAGGGGATCCTCACGTCCAGCGGCCAGTACGTTGTTCCGCTGCACAACCTCCAGGGCCAACACATCTTTGTGACCTCGGGAACGGACGGTTCCTCCACCCACGCAGTGCCTAACATCCAGTATCAAGTCATTCCTCAGGTCCAGGGAGCCGACGGACAGCTGAGCTTCTCGGCCTCGCCGATGGACACGGCCGCTCTGAGCCAGGACTCGTTGGGGCAGATCCAGATCTTGCCTGACGGCAGCCAGAGCATCAGCGTGTCTGCCGCGGACATGCTGGCCAACACCCAGAGCCTGGTGTCATCGACCGGCCACCTCCAGCAGCTCCAGGGAGTGTCGATCGACAGCTCGACCTTCAGCAACCAGGGGCAGGTTGTTACGAACGTGCCTGTGGGTTTGCCCGGGAACATAACCTTGGTTCCCCTCAACAGCCTGGAGCTGGACTCGCTCGGCCTGTCCTGCGCCCAGACGATAGCCACTGGGGTAACGGCGGACGGCCAGCTTATTTTGTCCAGTCAGCCAGCGGGCGACTCGGAGAGTGCGGGGAAGCCCAGCGAGCAGCTTTCACAAACGCTCACCGTAAACGACTTGAACGCAACCCAAGAGATGTATGTGCCGGTGTCGTCGTCGTCGTCGCTGCCTGACTCGACTAACGAGTCGGTTCTGATGACGCAAGACGGCGTGCTGTCGTCCATGTCCGTGGAGCCGGCAGACTCCAGCTCCGGTCTCCACGAAGTCTTCATCCAGCAGAACCAAGCTCAGAACATCCACACGTCTTCTGGCCAGCCCATCATTCAGCTACAGCAAGTGCCGGCCCAGACGAGCAACGGTCAGGTGGTCCAGTCAGGCGACCAGAACCTGCAGCTCATCAACCCGGGAACCTTCATCATCCAAGCACAGACAGTGACAGCCTCCGGTCAGATACAGTGGCAGACCTTCCAGGTGCAGGGCGTTCAAAACCTCCAGAACCTGCAGCTGCCCACAACGCCGGCAGCCCAGCAGATCACCCTCTCCCTGGGGGGCGGCCCCAACCTGCAGACGGTGACTGTCAACTCCATCGCCCAGCAGGACGGCAGCAGCCCCGGAGGTACCGGTACCGCGTCTCCTTATGCTCATAGTGTTGTTGAAGTTGGAAGTCTCTGCAAATACAAACGCTTCAATGTGTTGTTTTCCGTAGTCCTGTCAGTAGGGATGCTATCTTGTCATCTTTAATTTAAAGAGCCCCTATTTTACCAACAGGTGTGAGTGTAATTAGCCATTACGAGCCGTTTTAAATTTGTGATGTCACCACCCTCTAGTGACATCACAATAGGAAGTGTCCACCCAGATATATGATGACTAGATCATTCTACCAGCCTGCCCAGTGGACTGTACCATAGGCTGATCCATCATACAGCTGGGTGGATACTCCCGCTTATGATGTCACTAGAGGGTAGTCACATAACAATATTGAAACGGCTTGTAATGGCTAATCGTACTCGCACCTGCTGGTAAAATAGGGGTCCTTTAATGTTCTAACCAATAGTGAATTTGTGTAACCTTTTTTAAATTGTCGCAGCGTATCCAAAGTGCGGCATATCTATCCAAACATTTGTTTTACCTTGTGACAATAATCCGTCTATCGTCAGCTTAGAAGCAGAAGGCCAAAGTTTATAGGTTTTGACATGCATTTATGTTTGTTATTCGGCTGGTTTAATCTTCACTGCAATTCTAGATGTTTGCCGATTTATGCAAGCAAGGAGTCACGTGATTCCCTCTGTGAACTTAAAGGTTGAGGTCAGTGTATCGCTCAGCTTTTCTAATGCTGAAGTCCATAATGAGGAAAACCTACAATGACTTTCTCCCCCCGTGTTGTCTGTCAAACATCTCATTGTTTTTTGCGAAAGTCTGTTAAACCACAAAGAGACAGCCGTCATGTCACTTTGGTCAGCAGAATCAACCCTTTGGGTTGTTTCTCTCATAAACAAACAATAGGCTAATAGCCAATTTGAATACATCACACATGTTTAAAGGAAGCAACTTGGTTACAGAAAAATGATTGCCCACATGTTCCTTGTTGAGTCGTTTCCTGACTTGCAAATAAACAAAAGGAAGGGTTTCAGTACGCCTGTCAGAAAACGCTGGAAATTGAAACACAAAGATGGCAATTAAGGAGAATTGCTTTCATGTGAATTTGAGAAGTAAAGAGATGCAGAGTTACACGTTTTGTATCGTTTTGCTTCTTAACCATTCCAAAGTGTGCAAACAATTAAGCCCCTTTACAAGCCCATATTTAAAATCGGCCATTTTTATTAAAATGTGGTTGCGTAAGATTGTTAAAATGACTTTTTATCTTAAACGTCAACCTCATCTGTAAAGTCATGCACAAGGAAAAAAAGACATTTAAAAAATAAATAAATAATTATGAAATAAATAAATATATGACTATAAGCCTATATGACCTATAAATCTATCTATGTACAATGTACATATTGACCATTGAGTATTGAACTGTTCAACATTGTAAAATAATCTGATGCTTTCTCTTGAAAATGTGCCAAACCTGCTGGTTTTCTATCAGGTTATCTGATAAGAGGCTTGCATCATGAGAGCTATTCACATGAGCTAATGACAAATACTTTTCCCAGCATGAGTTTTGTATGCTATTCGGCATGTTATCATCATAGCCATTTAATATTGATGTATGGATCAATTCTCCCCCAACCCCCCCCCCCCCAGACATCCATATAAAGGAAGAGCCCGACTCAGAGGACTGGCAGCTGGGGGCGGACTCGACGCTGAACACCAGTGACCTGTCTCACCTCCACGTGAGGCTGGTGGATGAGGATGACCAGCTGGGCCAGGAAGGCAAGAGGCTGCGCAGAGTGGCCTGCACATGCCCCAACTGTAAAGAATCAGGCGGGAGGTGAGGTTTTTACAGTATGTTCACATGAAATACATACAAGAAGTACACTACATCAACAGTACCAAGTAACCTTCCCTTAAACCCTCCCAGTACAGCCTCTGGAAGTGTATTATTTTTTTTCCATGGTCTAGTGTTAAAAAAAAGTAAACAAAAATCGCAATACATAATAATTGCAATAAAAATCGCCTCGGCACCCAAGTATCATGATAATATCGAAATTGTGATATAAGCATATTGTTTCAGCCCTGTGAGTTAGCTTGACTGCCAAGTTAGCTGGCTTGGCTGGGGAGTTAGCTAACCTTGTTATAAGATACGTGAAGATGAGATGTACTTTAATGTCCCTGTAGGGAAATTTGTCCTGCAGTTCCACAGAGGATAGAATCATACATACAGCATAGTAAAAAACAAAATCTTACATCTTAATGGACATGGGCAGGAATGACTGTTCATAATGGTTCGGCCTCTGAGACTCTGGGAAACCCAGAGTTTGGCAGGGAGTTAGCTTGTCTGGCTAGGTTGGTAGTCTGCCTGGTGGGGCGTTAGTCTGGCTGGTGGGGCGTTAGTCTGGCTGGTGGGGCGTTAGTCTGCCTGGTGGGGCGTTAGCTTGTCTGGCTAGGTTGGTAGTCTGCCTGGTGGGGCGTTAGTCTTGCTGACCAGGCTCTCTCTTGCTCTCTCTGTCCGTCTGTCTCCACACCATGTGTTCCTGTGTCTTAATAACGGGGACAAATCGGACACACTGAGTCACTAACCACTTGTCACTCATGTGTGTGTGTCTGCGGTGTGTGTCTGTGTGTCACCAGGGGGTCCAGCATGGGGAAGAAAAAGCAGCACATCTGCCACATCGCAGGCTGTGAGAAGGTGTACGGCAAGACGTCTCACCTGCGAGCGCACCTGCGCTGGCACTCGGGCGAGCGGCCCTTCGTGTGCAGCTGGATGTTCTGCGGGAAGAGGTTCACGCGCAGCGACGAGCTGCAGAGGCACCGGAGGACACACACAGGTGCTCCGTCTGCTGCACCAAACACACCACCACCCACACACACACACACACACCACCACTCTATCAATTGGCTGTGATTTCAAACTGGCTCTGTGCGTCAATTTGATGCAGTGCAACGTGTAATTCCTACCAAAACAATTAGTTGACTAATTAAAAAATTTGGTAGCGGCAGCCCTGCTTGGGTTTATCGGTCAGGTCTGGGTGAATGGAGATGATGGCAAAACATGAGCCGGTTTCATTAGCTTTTTTACGTACGTATTAAAATCATTGTGGCCTCGTCGTGAGGGAATTGGAGTTTTTATGCTTCATAATATTGCGTAGGAATAATAAAGCTTTATTTTTTGATCTAACGAAACAACATTGATTTATGTCAGTGAAGTATTTGTCGTTGCAGGTCAGGCTAGTCATAAAAGCTACAAGTATTTTTAGTGCCCCCCCCCCCAGTGAATGACATGTTGCCACCTGTACAACTATTTGAACTGGGCCAGAACATTCTTATGCACTCATCCTAAGCTGTCTCGCGTTGTGCATTAAAACAAAGAAAATGCCCCCTGTCAAAGTCACGTGACTGAACAAAGCCACATGTCTGAAAGAGGCGACGTTTCTAAACTCTTATTCGTCCTCCAGGGGAGAAAAAGTTTGTGTGCCCGGAGTGCTCCAAGCGCTTCATGCGCAGCGACCACCTGGCCAAGCACATCAAGACCCATCAGAACAAGAAGGGCGCGGCCTCCGGGGGTGTGGCCTCCGGGGGCGTGGCCGTGGCCTCGCTGGAGTCGGCGGGCTCCTCGGACGGCAGCATCATCGCCACGACGACAGGCGGCACCACCCTCATCCTCACCAATATCCAGCAGGGCTCCAGCCACGCGCAGGACCTGCTGGCCAACGCAGAGATCCCCCTGCAGCTCGTCTCCACGGTAGCGGCTAGCGACGTCATGGAGTGACCACCCGTCTCATCTCTTTCACACACACACACACACACACACACACACACACACACACACACACACACTCTGCTGCCCACAGACTGCTTAGTTTGGGTCCCCTGAACTTCCTGACTGCTTTTTTTTTTAAAAACAATAAATTAAAAAAACAATTGTTAGGATGAAAAATGTTCTATGAATATACATATATATATTTTAACACGTTAAATAGTGACTTGATGTCCATAAGCAGTCTGTTTTTTGTTTTGTTTTTTTTACTGGGAAAGTGTAAAGTTGTGGCAAAAAACAAATGAAGCTACAGTGGCGGCGTGTTTCCAAGGAGATGCCTTATTTTGTACAACGTTGTGTCGTGTGAAACAAACATAGGACATGGTATGTTTTGAAGATACTTATTTGTTCACGTGTATTTTGAAGAAAAATGTACAGAAACAGGTGGTACGGTGGTTTGAACAGCGTTCTCGTACAGACGTAATGCCTTTACAGACAATAACCTTGGCGAGCGAGGTCAGTTTTCCCTCTTGTGTCGCAAACAACCTGTCGCCACACGGCCGGCAGAATAGAGAACTGAAAGTGAAGCTTTTTATGTCCCCGTTGTGTCGTCATGCGAACTTATCGATGTTAGTATTCACGTTTTATATTATGCATTTCTGTTTTCTTTCTTTTTCCTCCTTTCCACTCGACGTCGCGCTCTTCTTGTAGTCGTAGTGCTGCTCGCCTAACGAATGTCTCGCTCCTCCTGCTCCTTCCTCCTTCACTCCGACTGTAATTCTGCAGGTCTAAAAAGGAAAACACAATCATGTATTTACCAATTCCTCCTCAACACATACTGTATACGTGTGTGTGTGCGATATGCATTGTTTGCATATACAATATTTTGACTGAATAGATATTTATATTGAGCTTTGCATAGAGAACTGTTTTGTGACGAACTCCAAATTCTTTACAAAATGGCTTTTTTATCGGGTGTAATTCAAATGTGCATTTGTAGAAAAAAACGAAGAAAAACTACCACAAAAAAAAATCAAACATTCTTTTGTTTAATTCATGAACGAGCAAAGTTGTAACATGGACGATGAACCAAAAGCCATGTGGGTGTTAATTGCCAAAATTTGACTCAGCAATCTCAGGGTGACTTGGTCATGCAGTAGTGTGTGTTTAGATAGGTCTTACTACAGTACATCTCCCGCCCGTCGCTCCGCTTGGCACGCGTGTGTTCAGTGCTCCCATTGGCCAAAGGCTACGGGGAATCATGCTGTCGCCATGTTGCCCGTCTCGCTGAGGATCTGACCATGTCTGTTTAGTGTTTTGTTTTATTTCTCCCACTTGAACCACTAGTCATGTCACCTTACTGAAACAAATCTGGACCAGTACCACATTGAACCGGTTGCTATGAGCAAGGGGAGATTGAGTCGCTGTACCGCTGACTAACGGCTTGTCTTTAGCGCCACAGGTTGTCATCGATAGTAGTTTAGTCCTATTTGATGTATGGAACAGTTGGTATTTTGTTCTCTCCAAGAAATGCCAAGATCTTTTATTTGCGTTGATTCGGTTGTATGATGTAGGGTTTTCCTGGTCCACATGACTACATTGTCAGGCTGTTGCCGCCCCCCCCCCCAAACATAAAATGTTGCTCAATGTATCTGGGAACAGTAAATGTGCTGATGGAGTAATGGTTTGTCGTAGCGAGAGCGATAAGCACCATGTGTGTATGGAGATATGTTCGTACACGCTGGCCCATGTTCAATTTTAAACATCCGTAGTATTTATTACTCCACTTGCCATCAATAATCACGGTTTTCGTTCTCGTCCAGAAAATCAGCTATTTTTTGTCTGTTTTGTTTTGCCTCTGTATCCATTCTTGTCAATATAACATCCATATAAACCTCTGTAAAATTGGACTTTTATTTAAATGTACTTCAACTTAACGTTTGTTTTTTTTCGATTGCTTCATAATGGCTGTACAATGTCCACATTTCGAGGGCTGCTTGATCATATTTAATACTTACTAAACAAGGACGAATACCAAGTAATCTTGTTTTTACACTTAAAACTTTTCACACATATTTCACCGATTGTCTCTTTATTTGAAAAATCTAAAACATCTGTCGAGTCGAGGAACCATGCGGTGGCCTGACCCTAACGTGCCACAGTTTGGTTTAACTCTTAAGAAAGATAAATCCTCATTCCCAGGTTCCCATAAGAGCACTTGCTTGCCCCTTGCCCTGTGACCTCTCACCCCGACTTGCTTGCACCTTGGCTGAGGAGTCCAGTAGGTGTCACTACAGCCAAGGAACATGACCACCACCCTCCCTCCTCTGGTGGCCGCACACCAAGTCAGCAGCAGCCTGAGAGGCACACTTAGCAGTCCTCACTAATCCTGACTAGAATCAGCTGACGGGTGAAGAGTCTTGTCTCGCAGTAATCCACTTCTGGCAGTAAACCATCAAATCACATTTTCAACAGCAGAACAGGCTACTATTTATCATGTGGGCTTTTTATCAGGCACTTCTATCCAAAGCATATATATATAGATAGATATAGATATAGATAGATATAGATATATAGATATAGATATAGATATATATACACACACATTTTGAATTATCAGCATTCTCATACTTTAATTGAAAAGTCTCTGGCCAAAGCACTCCGTAAGTGTTTTTATTATAATTGCATAACAAATGGGTTATAAAGTAGGCATGTCTAAATAGATATTAAATGAACAAGCTTCTGATGTCGCCGTCATCGCAGCTAACGCATTCGGCGTCTTTTTTGGGGGGACAAAAGGTACTCGGATGACCTAGATTTAAATGCTATCAGTTGCTATCTCCAAGTATTTTCTATAATTGCACTGAAATGTGCTGCCTGGTTTTAAAGTGGGAAAGATAATTAAATAAGAGATTGTATAAAATACATTATCTGGTAGATCGCAGTGAAAAGCACATGCTTTTAAACCTTACTCAATATTGTTCAAATGTGTTCTGCAACATAAAGAGGACTCGTCCATTTTGTCCTTTCATTTGCATAATTTAATGAATTCCAATTCATTGTCATTCAATACCTAGTGCACCAGCAACATAGGATGACAGTTTGAGTTAATGAAATGTGTTAACGGTATCATCATTTACTTGTATGTTAATTAGTCCAATTAATTTCCCTTGCTCTGTAATCTGAATATTGTAATAATCTTTGCTCCCCTGCAGGACTTACATCTATAAAATAGACCTCTGGGATAATCTGAAGAATCAGAGTTTTGATCGCGGTTTATTCTACATTGAAATAGGTTTAATGGAAAAAAATTATTTCTATATTTATATATATGTATATATATATGTGTGTGTGTGTGTGTGTGTGTGTGTGTGTGTGTGTTACTGTACAGCAGGTAAGTGTGTCATCTCTTCATTAAGCTCAATGATCAAAACAAAAAGAGTCTGATCAGTGTGGCTACTGAGCGTGACCAGCCTCCTCTCTGTCCTGGCAACGTGTTCCCAAAGTCAACTTCACCACTGGCTGCACCCCATTTTTAGACATTTAAAAATCTATATTTTTTAACTTATATCGTTGTTTGATATCTGAACTTACTCAACCCCCTCTGTCTAATAATGTCACAGCGCAATGACAATGCATCCAATTATTTCACATAATGAGGAATATAACTCAATATAAAATAATGGAATATTATCAAGCAAAAACTAAAATAAACCTGTGTGCTTTATTCTGGACCCCAGATAGGGTACAATAGGGTTTGTGTATGGTTTTAGGTTTGATATTATGGGTTAGGGTTTCCTATTAACGTTAGGGTTTCCCATTAGTGTTTTAGGGTTTGGTTTTTGGTTCTGGTTTGGTTAGGGTTTCATATTAGGGTTAGGGTTTCATATGAGGGTTAGGGTTTCATATTAGGGTTAGGGTTTTATATTAGGTTTAGGGTTTCATGTTAGGGTTATGGTTTCATATTAGGGTTAGGGTTTCATATTAGGGTTAGGGTTTCATATTAGGGTTAGGATTTCATATTAGGGTCAGGGTTTCATATTAGGGTTAGGGTTTCATATTAGGGTTAGGGTTTCATATTAGGGTCAGGGTTTCATATTAGGGTCAGGGTTTCATATTAGGGTTAGGGTTTCCTATTAGGGTTAGGGTTTCATATTAGGGTTAGGGTTTCATATTAGGGTCAGGGTTTCATATTAGGGTTAGGATTTCATATTAGGGTTAGAGTTTCATATTAGGGTTAGGGTTTCATATTAGGGTTGGGGTTTCATATTAGGGTTAGGGTTTCATATTAGGGTCAGGGTTTCCTATTAGGGTTAGGGTTTCCTATTAGGGTTAGGGTTTCATATTAGGGTTGGGGTTTCATATTAGGGTTAGGGTTTCCTATTAGGGTTAGGGTTTCCTATTAGGGTTAGGGTTTCATATTAGGGTTGGGGTTTCATATTAGGGTTGGGGTTTCATATTAGGGTCAGGGTTTCATATTAGGGTTAGGGTTTCATATTAGGGTTAGGGTTTCTGAACGGAACATCGCAAAGACTCAGGACCAAGACTGGCGTGTTCGGCTTCCCCATAAACCATCAGACAGACATCGGTTCTGAGTCTTTCCGACCTTCAGAAAGAAAGTTATTAAATAAAAACTAACTACCACTCACCCTAATGTTAAAGTCAAATGATTGCGTGGACTAGGTAGGATTTGGCCGAGGGCCTGATTTGGCCCCCTGTGTTGGACACATGTGGACTAGAGGACATTTACACACAGCAAATCACATATTGGTTCCCCTCCGACTGTGTCCACGTCTCTGCTGAACTGGACCCCTCATTTTGTAGTTTCCATGTGAATGCATTACGTGGTGATGTTCATTGAAATGGACTTGGGGAGGATAGTTGACCATTCAGCTGACAAACCCCTTCTTGTTTCCTCAGAGCTGGAGCGAGACGGCTTCTGCCCCAATCCTTTCTTTGAGTGTCTCGTTGCAGAGGTTCCTGAAGAGCACAAGTCATTGCAAGGTAACCAGGAATGTGGTCTTCAAGCCGCCTGCGGTGATTTTCATGTTTTAATCATGTCTACACGACACAACTCTCTCAATAAATCTTTTTATTGAGAGAGTTGGGGAGATGTTTCATGCTGCTGACATCATGATAGCTGTTCCAAAATCACTGCAAACCACGGCCTCTCGTGGCTCACTTGGTAACCGCCACTGCTACTTATCTCATAATGATATAAAGCGTGTGACAGTTTAATGTCTTAGTAATAAAGTAATACTACATACTACATGTTTACCATTTAGTCATTTAGCCTAGAGGTAGACTGTGGGCATGGGGATTGAACCCAGAACCTGTCGGCTGGGAGTCAAACACCCTGACTGCTACACTACTCTGCCCCCGGTCTTGGAGCATTTGAAGTAAACATGGAGCATTTTATTATCATGCTATTGTTAGCAGCACCGTTTCTTGTGTTACTGAAGCGGCTCCTCTGTGCAGGACACACCACCGTGGGGTACGCGCTTTACTTCTACACCTACAGCACATGGAAGGGTCCCAGTGTGTTCATAGAGGACCTGTATGTGATGCCAGAATACAGAGGTGAACACTTGTTTTGAATGTCCAAATTGAAAAATTGACATTGCACAAAAATGAATTGCAAGTGTTGAACTAACATCAAACTACCCAATGGGAATCAATACAATAACACACAGTCACTCCAAAAATATAGAATATTGACATTGTTGTTGAATTGTTATACAGGAAATGGCATTGGCAGCGGTTTGATGGGCAAAGTGGCACAGGTGAGGTCGCAATCCTTTTTTCTAAGAATGTTCTGTGAAATTAATGAATTTAGATTTTACATTAATTTTCCAGTAAACACAATACTGAGCTTGTTTTACTGTCTGACTACATCACTGCATTCGTTTTTGAAGGTTAGAGAGTAAAACTGAACAATAAGCTGCAAATTGTGATGCATAACCTGCGCACCTAACTAGTACTGTGTTTTCTGAAGAAAATACTGTGGTTACATCTGGGCCTAGTCGTCGCCACGCTGACTTGTGTGGTTGGTTGTCCGCCACAGTAGTGTCCTTTTGCTTTTTACTTTTAGCCAAAGCGACTTGTGTGAGAGAGGCCAAGGTCATCAAGGCCAAGTTAGGCACTTAGCAAGCTTGTTCAAGGATGTGTACCGGTACACCTTAGGACGGGATTTGAACAGGGAAACTTTCATCTGAGTGTGTGTGTGTGTCTTAACGCTGTGAAATGCTGTTCCTAGGTGGGGAAAGAGAAGCAGTGTGTGAGGCTTCAGTTGTCGGTGCTGGACTGGAACACCCCCTCACTGGACTTCTACGTCAGGAAGGGGGCGCAGGACCTGACCGCAAGCGAAGGCTGGCACGCCTTAAGGTTTGATGGAGAAGCTCTGGATAAACTGGCAGCTGAAGCCCCCAAAGACTAGGAATGACTTGTAGACCCCCAACACTGGTACTCCTATTTGACCGACTGATTGATTATATTAGCTGTAATTTACATATCACACGTACGTAATTTGCTTAAAGTTAAGCAAATTTCCACTCTTGTCCCGCCCCTTTTTACACGCCGCAAGTGAGCCGTCTCGTGATTCTTTGCGGCATGTTTTCACATCCAATTAAGGTTGTCAAAAGTATCGGTACTTCAATACTTTTTCGATACCACGTGTATAAAATGATACACGTGGTATATACACGCATAATTAATCAATATGTACCCCATATTGGATTCAGAGCATTAACCAGACTCACACAGTCCACAGAGGGAACACACAAACGCACACACACACACACAGCTAAATTATTTTAGCTGTGTGTTTCTGGCTGCGATATTGTGCATGAGCACAACACGGTGCTTTTGTATGAGTTACTGCGGTCCATACTGTTACCCGGCGTGTGTTGGTTGTGCTCCTGCGCTCAGTGCATCACGCCTAATGCCAGCGGTCCTCGCCAACAAGGTCATGGGTTTCGTTAATGATTAGACGAGGGCCGTTAATACTGATTGTCTCGAGGGTCAGTGAGTTTGTAGCAATTACATGGCGTATCTCAAATAATAATAAGACCTGTAAATCACCGGGCTTTGGCATAATCAGAACTACAATTGACTTATTTAATGTCTGTCTGTCAATGTTTTGTCAATCTAATTCATATTTATCATATCATATATCAACATTCACTCAACATTACTCACTATATTACTGGTTATCTGTGTCTTGTCGGCAAGGTGCTGAACAAAGGATTATGCAGCAAGGAATACATTTCGTGTTTGCGTCTTAAATGGTTTGTGGCCCAAAATACGGGGAAAAAATCCTAAGTTTGTTAGGTTAACCAAGACCATTGTATGGGTAAATAAATCATGTTCTGTTTCTGAATAAATTGAAGCAAACCAGACATACAGTATATGTTTTTATTTTTATTTGATTTATTCTGACTCTATAAAGAACATCTAAAATTTCCATAACTGATATCAAGTAAAAAAACAACAGCAAATTTTACACGTTTAGGCAAAAGTAGGAGTCATCTGTCTTAGAACTGCTGCAAAGTCAACTTTATGTATTGTTAGTGAAAGAATTTCACTTATTTATGAAAACACACCAATCTCTCTCTCTGTACATGAAACACAGACAATGTTTTCTCTCTAACACCAATTGGGATGTATTGTCCTGTTATTTATCAGTTGCTATTCACCTTCAATGCCACTCAAACGAGCATCATTACGTGTCAAAAACTAATAATAATATAATAATAAATGTCACACAACAACAGATGGATAACTCTCTGCTGTAATGTTAGTGAATGCAATACACACAGTGGATATTGATTGGCCGCAGCCCATAACCATGAGAGAAGCACTAATCTCGAAACTCAGAAGAAAATAATTATTGATTAGCAGTCCTCCAGAAGGGACTTTGACGGGACCGGCTGCATCGTGACGAAACCTTTGGTTTCGGGCAAGACATTATATTAATCGTTTGCTTTGTAACCGCAAACCCCAGACAATCTTAACGTCTGCCCCCCCCTTTCTGTTGCAAAGGTGTTGCGTTGCAGTCGGGATATTACATATAACAGTTGATTTGCATTGGTTCTCAGACAGACGCCCCGTGGGAAAACACAGACAGAAACTTGTTGAAATGGTTAAAATATTGCACTTTGCACATCATCTATTGGTGATGTGCAAAGTGACATCGCTAATGCAGGCCCTGCCATTCAAAGCAAAAAATCCCTCCAACACACATCATTTGAAGCTCAAAGGGGAACCCTCACACTCGGCTATCTTCTCATATTAGAGAGTACTGCTTCGTAAATGTGTGGTGACAACATGGTGGTCCGCCACATCAACTCTGTTTCTGCGATAAACCCCAGGAAAGTTGGAGTCAGCGGTCCAGGAACCGCATGTGACGCAGTACTCCCTTATATGAGCAGATAACCCTTCCCTGTTTAAGTGGCGAGAGCCATTACAAAAGTTGACTGTTGATGCTAATAATAAATAGTAAAAACATTCACATTCTGACAGGTGGAGCGGTAGTTATTTCTCTTGATCTTCACCTGAATCTACAATCTACAATAGAAAAAATAAAGGAGGTGGCAATCCCGTGGATTTGTAGAAACAATTTGGTATATTAGTGAATAGACAACACACAAACAAAACCTGTTTATATAGATATGTATAGTATATATGCCATTTGCTGGACGCTTTCATCCAAAGCGTCTTACAATACCGTGAGTGCGTACATGTTTAGCATGGGTTGAGCCCCTCCTCCTCCGCGTGTAACTACTCAGACGTAGACGTTGCGTCCATACTGACTGGGGGCGGTCTGGGACCCGACGGTCGCCGGGCGGAGGTTGGCCCTCGATGACGGCTGGTAGGCGTATGGTCTGACACAAAGCAAGGCAAACGCGCCCGTTAGGTTGATTTGTGCACACGTGTGGCGGTGAACTCACCGTCGCCATGCGATGATGTCTGATGATGATGATGTCTTACCTTTTTTCATCCGCTGTGTCGAGTTTGCAAGCGCACATTAAACACCCACCGCCGCAAAGAGCAAGTATGGCTGAGGACCAACCGATGTAAAGGCCTTCTCCAATTTCATACCTGTGGAAGGAGACCATATGTTACTGTTTACGCTTTAATAATTAATAATATTAATAATAATCAGTCAGGCTACATGAGTGTGTTATTGTTGCAGCTTACTTTGTTCCTGGGTAGAACTCATCAAAGAACTGCTGTGTGATGTTGGCTGCATACCAAGAGATCGCAACCATGGTGCACAATCCTGCAGGGAACAACGAACAGACAGCGTTAGACAGAGGACATGCACACATGCAATCACAAGGCTCTGTGTATTTTAGGAGTTGTAGAAGTGGCAGGCGTTATCATGGACGTCTTCATCTTGACCTCTTGAACTTTGAATAAGAAGAACCGCCTGGTGTCCAGACTAACTTAGGAGGGGTGGCCCTTGGGGTGGCCTGGGCCCGCCCCTGAGACGAACTATTGGTTATCTGTCAGTGTATTTGACTGATTGAGGATCTAGATCAGTGGTTCCCAACCTTTGACTTTAGGTGGACCACTACTTTGTCATCAAGACCTTTCCCTGACCACCTCATATGCAAACGATACAAAAATAGATAAATACACATGCAGTGGCTGAGCAAAGAGGGCCAGCGCAGCGCTCCCCCTTATGCACAAGTATTACTGCAAGGCCATGGCCAGTTTGAGACAGTGGACAGAAAATTCTCCCTGTGTGTTTATTTAGCATTTAACACAAATGAACACAAAACATCAATGGAAAACATTACAATGGAAAACATATGATGGAATACACAAAGCGACACTATTTTTGAAATAATAACAAGCCATAATGCTATATTACTTAATACTTATATATTTCGTTCTATTATTGTAAATGTGTCTATTTCAAGAATAAAATCCCATGTGCCGTCTGCAGTACTAGATAGCTCTAGATAGCTTAGTCCCGGATGCATGGGCGTGCTCCAGGATGTGTTTATGAGCAATATCACAGTACCTTGTAGGATGAAGAAGACGCCACCGATGGCGGCGATGCGTCCCTTCAGGGCGTAGTTCTCCCCTCCTACTTTGGTGCACTGTATCCCTGCGAGGGCAGCCACCAGGCCAAACGTCCCGAAGACGATGGCCGCGATCATCAGCGCTCGGGACGCCTGTATATATCCTGTTGAAAAGTCAACTCGATTAATGATAACATCGATTCATGACTTATTTAATGTTGGGGGAAAAAGTGTTGTGGACATCATTATTATCATTTAAAAGATTTGGGAGTTGTAAAGAGAGAGAGAGCAGAAGACAGCAAAATTTAGAAACTAAACAACGCCTCCCTCTCCACTCCCTCCCTTTCTTACATTTCTCCACTAAGTGTTGCATTTTCTGCACCTGTGATTGAAAGACAGGATTAATTCTCTGAACCAATCAGGTAAGAGATGCCCTGATTCGTCAGAAATGACCCGGGAGCGGTCTAAGATCTGAATGGTCTCATACAGAGACAGGCGACTTGAGACGGAAATACTCACAGCCCATTTCACTCACTAATAGCTGGCAGATGGCCATTTAAATCAAATGACACTCAAATAATAACTCTTAAGTCCTAATGCTGAAAAAAAAGTTGACAGTTGACATCCTTATCATTTAATAGCACATTTATTTTTATTTAATAGTAAATTATGTTTTATGTGTTCTTTTTTACATTAATAGAGAACCTGTTGTAAAAACGTATCTAAAATCGGCTGTCAGGATTTTGACTTAAACAAAATAGATTTAAAAGATTATATTCAAGTTATTCAGAGGTATTTGCTAGAAATGACAGACACCATCATCACTAATGTGAAATTGCATATAAAGGAATGCGTTCATAAAATCTGAGAATGTACCTTAGTATCAAGTACAATACAAAAAGTTTTAAAGATAAACACAAGTTATCTATCATCTATGACAATCCTCATGGTCACAATAAGTGAATTATAATTTGGAGTATTAATGAACATTCAGGCTTTCATGTCCAAACATCCAAGGTGACATCATAATGACATCATAAATCAATTTTTAAAACTGTACAGGGAGATCGATTTGGCAGTAGGGTGACAGTAGGGGGGCGTGGTGGATTAATTGTTAAACCCCTTTATAAAACTGCACGTGACAATAGACAATATTAGTGTGTGTGCCCATATATGGTCATACATGAAATACGATACGATAGGCTGGCGTTGCTCAGGAAAAAAACAAAGTGATCGTCTCAAATAAGTACGCAAACAGGTTTACAGTTTACCCACAATCATGGCCACACACCCAAATCATAAAGTTTTAAAAAACATCACGCATCAGAAAGCATTATCAGTTTGCACCCGGAATGCATTTTATTGTTTGATGAGTTTTGATGAGTTCTGCCCTTATGTCCTCTTATCTTATCATCAAAGCCAACTAGAGATTATGTGCGGCTGGTGAGACAACAGTACAGTTAGTGAGACGGTGGAAAGTGGGTCTTTGCAATATCGTTAGTTAACCTACGCACGGCTTGCTAAGACTGAGGACTAAGGGACAACAACGCGCCATCACATGTCGGAAGCAAGATTTACTTTGAAGCATTTTAAAGTTATTTTTTTAGGAACACGAAGATCAAACAGGTAGCTCTCCTACATTTAACGATTCACTTTCCCCAAAAGTTAAAAGATCAACATTAAACTCAAATGAACCTGCATGTAAAGTAAACTCTAGAGCGAGATAATACCAGCATAAATAAACACAGTGCATGTAAAGGCCCATACATTTTCATTCATTTTGATATCCTTAATTGGATTTTGAGCTGAGAGGTTAGCGATGCGTTCAAACAACACAATGCGATCTGATGCTTCGAAGGTCACGTACCATTAAGGGCAAGCAACGAAGGAAAGTCGCGACAATTGTGGACCCCGGTGGAGTCAGTGGCACAGGACATCCAGAGGTTTTCATAGATGGTGGATGTGGTGATAACGTTTCCGTCCACAGAGGAGACTTTCCAGTTTCGGTTAGGAATGGCAATCCCAACCATCAACCAGCCCAGAAAGCCCAAGAACAGCGCAAAACCTTCCACTATGGCGTTCATTTCTCCTGGTTCTCTCAGGGTTTTTTTTTTGGTTATTTCAAAACCCGTGCGGAGGTGGAGGTGTCCGGCAGATGGTTCAACAGCGTACCTCTAAAAACGTCTAAAACAGTGTTACTTCTCCAAGACCTTTGTGTGCACAAGTGTGGGGCTTTTTCTTTTGTCGTGGGCTGTCTTGTCACCCCTCGGTGAAACCAGCACTGCGCAACACCGTGGTCGAAATGCAGCGGTGGTGATAAAACTATTATCAATGATTAATCCCCAAGAGCTCTCATTACTTTTTGTACTCTCTTTTGTTAACAAGGTATCTGAGGGTTTACAAAGAGCACCAGTTGTTTACCCAAGGAACGACAAAGAAGACCATCGCTCAGACCTGCCACGCGCCTCAATTAGCCCCGGCTATTTGTTACCCCGTGACATTTTCCCTTTTGAAGTGCGTCAACAAAAGCAACACACGTTTGGACGGCGCTAAATCACGTTCTGAGTGTGTGAGTGATGTCGCCCATGAGCAAGGCACCGGGGGTTGGGCCGGAGGGTTGGGCCGGAGGGTTAAGGATTACAAAGGGTGTTGAATCTGGACCCAGGGATGCCGTTGAGCAAGACCTCACAGATTTGGCATCATGAGTGAATTAAAAAACGCCGGCCATCACGTGGATATTTAGTCATTTAGTCATCGCGTCGACTTGCAGTGAGCAGTTTGACGTCTTTCAATTAGAACAGTCAGTGACGTTATTTATTAGTGTCCTTATTCATGTGTTATTACTTGTGTATTTAATGAATAAAACATGTCCAGCCCCTTTATATGCCGTGTTCAATATCCATATTAAATGCCAATATCCATATTCAATGCCAATATCCATATTAAATGCCAATATCCATATTAAATGGAAATGTTTTGTTGTCTTTTAGAATAAGTAATCATCGACTATTTAGAAGTATAATAATGAATAATCCATAATTAATCATCGACTATTTAGAAGTATAATAATGAATAATCCACTGTCATTAGTTGCAGCCCTAAGGGGAATGTATCTTGTATTTCTTCTGGAGTAAAACATTTAATGAAAGCTGAAATTCCCTTATGTATAATTACATCAGTGACAGACAGAGCAGACAGACATGATGAGTAGTCCCAAGTAATGATCAAACCAGGAATGGGAATAGGCATTAGTTTCAGCCCTTAGGCTTCCTTACAGTCAAGTTAAACCATTTACACTTCTGTGGTCAAATGCTATGCCTTAACTTGCAGTAAGGACTTAACTAATAGTGATGCAACGTTATACAGTGATTGTGCCCTTTAAGAATTAGTAACTAATACTGATAAAGGAATAAACCTTAGTGCTCTCCATCTCCCCTTTACTAAACACGAGCCACCAAGACCCCCTTTGTATCAGTGTTTATGACTGCGATACTACTACATTATCTGAATCAGAATCAGAATAGTTACTAACCACAGTAGCAGATACTGACTGCTGCTGCCTCAGCGTTTTAGACAGCTGTGTGTTGCATTGATGGCAAGACCATTATGTCAATCATTTTTTTGCCATTGTGGGTTTAGCAGTTCAGCAAACAATAGTTTAGACAAAGTCGACTGTCAAGTTTATCGCTTTCAAATGATTTATCCCCCTCATTTACAAAAAAATCGGATTATATCCCTTAAGATTTATAATTTAACGATTAAATCAAGTGAATCATTAAAAAGCAGTTGCATATATTGTAGTATTAGATAAGACGTTATAAATACATGCCAACATTACTTCCAAACAATTATCTTGGCTATTAAAAATCATCAAAGCAATACTCTAAGTATACTAAGTATTAAACATATACTCTCCTCAAAAATAAGAGAATAAATTCCAGTTAAAAACTGCAAACTCAGCTATTTTGCCGAGCACCTTTGCCGCATTGCCAAATCTAAAATCCAAATATAAAATAATCCACGTCAAATAAAAACCTTTATGTATGTATATTGCTACACCAAACACCAATCTAAGGACCTTCACTTAAATAGTTGAGCATGAGTTTTTTCTGTTACACCCTCACACATCATACATACATTTCAGTAATCCACACAGATAAATAAATTCAGCTGCTCTGCTGCCTACCTGGAAGTGCTAAAAGAGAGGGGAAATCCCGGCAGTTATAAATCCCAGTAGAGTCGCTGGCACAAGACATCCATAGGTTTTCATAGATTGTGGATGTGGTGATCACACTCCCCTCTGTAGTGGACTCCTTCCAATACTCGTCCTGCAGGGACACCATGGCTGATACCCATCCTCCAAAACCTAGGAAAAGTCCTACTATCTCTACTATCTCAATCATCTCCAGAATGTCGATTTCGATTAATAATTAGCAAAACAAATAGCTATTGCCTCTGCGTGGAGCTTGATGTGTGTCTCCTATATCAGACATGCATTTTATAAGTAGGAGTAACCCCTGGACCATTTAGCAATACACTCCACCTGGACTATATTGAACATTCAATTTGTAGGCCACACATCATGACTGCAAGTAAGCTATTCCCGCCCAAAATGGATGGCCTTTCATATGCCTGGCAAGTTACCACTGGCAAGTAAGTATACCTGCTCTGCATGTGCAGTTTATTCCCAGGGGTTTGTGACAGTTGCCACGGCTTAATATGGGATTGCCATTGGAAGGAGTTATCTACTAGATATACCTTTGGCACATGTTGTCCTGCCGTGCAACGGATTAATACCATTCCTGTTTTCTGGTCTTCTATTTGTTTGGTGGTAATTTAACGTAGCATTGTGTATTTCTATAATATATTTCTATACATTATATAATATATTATTCTTCTATTAATACCGACCTAGCAGCTGTGGGTCAGGTAGGCTCACATTCTCCATACTTCTGCAGGACTCACAATGAGAACGAGGAGCGGCGGGGTTCGAGGTGCCGCCGTTCTCCCGG
>JAOPJI010000139.1:58401-70689 GCA_027122695.1 Merluccius productus
GTGTGTGTGTGTGTGTGTGTGTGTGTGTGTGTGTGTGTGTGTGTGTGTGTGTGTGTGTGTGTGTGTGCATGAGAGAGGAGAGGAGAGGAGAGATTTTTTTTTAAAGGGGGCGGGACCTAGCACAAGCTTTGGGCTGCTGCTATTGGTGTGACAGCCCTGTCCCCTGTGAAAGTAACGCGCTCACAGACGAAATAACGAAGAAGGAAGAGAAACTGAAGAAAAGACACCGAAAACAATCGACATCGACACCGACGAAAGTGGGAGGATGTGCTGATTGGTTGTTTGCACAGCCCTTGGTCAGTCTGCTGAAGAAAACGTGTCTGTATTTGCCAAGTCGTTTGAAGAAAAAAGGGACATATGTGATTGAAAATTGTACTCAAGTATGGATCTTTAATTTTTAAGACCCAAATTACCTTTCTATTCCTCTGGATCAAATTGTATCCAAGAGAAATGCCTGCAACTATCTTATTTATTGTAAGTTTCTAAGTGTATAATTTGTCTTATTTCTTAACATCTTTTATATATGAAATGGAGAAGGTTTGTATTACCTTCCGGCTTTGAAGCAATTGGTCTAAGATGTTATTGTCTTAATAAGAAAACCACAGGAAAAAATCCTATAAAAATTCAATACAATTGCAGTAGGTCGCTTTTAGAGTATTATTTTTTTGTAATGGAGATGAACTATTTGTATTGTCACAATGTACAGAAGAGTTATGAGTGAATAATTATGTTCCATGCCTT
Organism: Merluccius productus; assembly: GCA_027122695.1. Lineage (NCBI taxonomy): Eukaryota > Metazoa > Chordata > Actinopteri > Gadiformes > Merlucciidae > Merluccius > Merluccius productus. The sequence goes on from JAOPJI010000139.1 coordinate 59,143, forward strand.
TGAGCATGAAGGACTTACAGCAACGCTGTAGCGACAGAGGACTTGTACAGCAATGAAGTTCACTGTGTTCAACTAAAGAGGTACATTGTCGTATATAGTATTTTATACCACACATTTAGACACAAAAACCAAACGGCAATATATAAATATATATATATATATATATAAATATATAAATAAATATATATGAATGCCATGCCAGCGACTGGTGGTGCGGCTTTGTTTTAGGAATAAAGTGCGTCAAACTTGATACTTTTTCTGTGCTTGTGTTCATTGCTTTGGGGATGATTCGGGATTGTGATGTGCAATCGGACCAGATCACCGGGGGAGGTTGAGAAGTCTGTCTTGTTACTACGTAGCTGAACTCAGGTTTGTTTTTAGGAAAAGATTTGGAAACTGCTGTGGGAATAAAAGTGCTTTTGATCACATCCCTGTACCCTATCTTACGGCTATGGCTGTGGCTGAGTCAGTTTTGGCATCACGTGACTGCGGATGAATTTCGAGAAATAAATTGCTAACTTTTAACTCTAGCAAGTGATGGATGACTGCCCTTTTGGATATGCAGTGATTGTGTAAAGAGGAAGTGCTGGTTTCATTCTCTGTTCAGGATACTGTACTATTCACCGTGGACATTGCCAACAAAAAAAAAAATTGGCTAGAACATTTTGACCATGACAATGTATGAGGTATTTGGGTGTAGACACAAACATTTATAATTTAATAAACCCTAACATTTAACAAAAAACGTTGTTTCCGTCCAGTGCAATCTTGTCACCTTCATGGAGGGATTGTGGAATATGCCACAGACAAATACAAAGGGCACACTGCACTGGCCATGTGTTGCAGCCCGGTATGGCTGTAATGCCAAAACCAAACGATAAGGACACGTTATCACATGCATGATTGTAGTATTGCAGGATTCATTTGCACAATTCTCTCTCTCTCTCTCTCTCTCTCTCTCTCTCTCTCTCTCTCTCTCTCTCTCTCTCTCCCTCTCCCTCTCTCTTTCTCTCTTTCTTTTTTTGTTTGATAATGTCCCCTCACACCTGGACACAAACTGCTGTTTCAATCAGCCGCACGGGGAGAACATGAGGACAGAAACATGTCATGAGGGGGCTGCTGCCACCCGGACCCTGGTGGTGCTATTTAACAGCACTCTCTTCACTACACTTTCCTGGACCTGGGGTCAGAGTCTGAGGAAGATGCTATCTGGAAACTTGTCTTTCAGGGAGATGGTGACAAAAACCTCCCCCAAAAAATAAAAAACACAGCAGAAACAGCAGTTCTGACAGTCTCTCTCGACTCTGTTCTGAGGAAATGGTTTTATTTGGCTCCCTTATCGATGGTTACAGTGGATGTTTGATAGCAACGTGATTCTGGGCTATTATGTAATTGTATTTATTAATAATTAGATGTTTGATAGCAACATGATTCTGGGCTATTATGTAATTGTATTTATTAATAATTATATGTTTGGTTGATAATTTGAATATTAAATATGATTCTTTCTTTTTTGTATCTGAGCAACACCTCAGCATTGTTATGAATAAGCAGCAAGCTGGTTTATTGCAAAGAACTATCAGATTCTTCAGAACTATAATTAATCAGTTGATTTTGAGCCACACTGCGACTGTGCCCAGAGAAACATATTAATTCAGCTTTTCTTCTGGCACTTCAACATCACTTTGGACCTGCAAGACACAAATTAACTACCTTCCTTGAGCCCTGTGGCCTCAAGGAAAATATCACTCAATCCAAACTATACAGTGTGGACCTCCGTGTGGATATAAAATGCAATACAACTCCCGATAACTCTTTGTTAGAGTCACTGTTACAGAACCATTTTCAAGGAATCCCTTCTTTGAGGGGCTATGAGTTAAGTCTCCTGGAGGGTCTGTTGTGTGTTGGGATTACCTCAGCATTAGGCTGTCTAGTGATCAGGGAAAGGTTGTGGGTTCGAAACCCAATGTCTGCAGCCTACCTGGAGGCATCCTTGAGCAAGATGCCCCCTAGCCCCTATCTGCTCCATGTATTCCACTAAAGTATAACAATAAATACAATTCAGTGGGAGTTTGCTTTGGCTATAAGCATCTGCTAATAAATGCTAATAGTAGCATTGCAGCCGTTGGCTTGGTGCCAGAGGACAGAGACGGCGGTGGGGGGGTGAGCCCCATCTGGGCCCTGTCTATAGGTCCAGTGATGTATAGCTGGTGGGTCCGGCGGGCCAGGCTCCTGCTATGTGATGCTGCTCAGTGTGGCATGGCATTCAGGGTACTTCAGCCCCCCTCCCCAGACCTCTTTACAGGTACCCCCACAGCCGCCGCTGCATGCTACTCATTTACTGCTACACTGGTTTTCATAATTAGCACCGCAAGGCCTCATTAAATCTGCTCTAATGAATAAATATTGTATTTCATAGCCTGATTACCAGATCAGCTGAATGCTCGAGCGTCGTAAACAATTATTTCCCCTAAATATTCATCAGCCCAAAGTGGATGATCGTTGGTATTTAATACAGTAGCAGTATTTTCAAGTGCATCTTTATTATGCTAATAATAGTTTTTGAAATGTTCCTTTTGGGGAAAGAAAAAGGAAAATAAAAATCTGAAAATTACTAAACATTTACATATGTATATATTTTAGATATATAGCTTTAGACAATATTATCCAGACATTTAAAGGCAAATCATTTAACACAGGGCACAAATGTAAAACATTGTTTGATGCCACTTGATACTCGCATACTAATAATATAAATAAATTATTTTTGAGGAGTCGTTTGCTTTGGTTTGGTTTTCTGGAGGGGGGGGGGGGGGTTTGGGGTAATTTATGAGAAATTCCATCAGGCATAAATATTATCAAATGCAAGTTTCTCGTCATCGGGGTTATGAAGGGTGATAGACGGGAGAAAAACACTTGGAGAAAAAGTAATTTTATGGGTTTGCTAATCAGAACAACAATTTCCAATCAGTCAACCAAACCGCAATGATTGAATAGTGTGGACTGACTGCTTGAGTGAACTACCATTAAACATTATAGGATTTACTTCTGAATGCACAAGTCCGTTCAGCAGTCATTGAATACAAACGGGGAAATAAAGGAAAGATAAAAATTGGCTCAGTGTCTTACTATATCACACCGCTGATGCAGTTCAACTCAGCTGGCGGAATATGTTGTTCGGCCGTCAGTTAGGAACACATAAATATTCAAATGAAGCCTAACCAGGGCGATGCATTTAAAAATAGCATATGCAATCCGACATCATATCATAACAATACGATGTCAAATTAGAAGCACAGATATTTTGAAAATCTAACTTTAGAGAGCATCAACCGAAATGGCGTGTATGGATGATAAAGTCGCAGAAGGAAGCGCTAAGTGTTATCACACATACGGAAGAAGACGGGTCAAATCAAGTGCGTCTCAAGGCTGTGAACCGTCCACGGCTAATTTTGTGTCATTATCGCACTTCTGAACAGAAAATAAAGCCCATAGGTCTTTTGCCACATGAGTGCCACTTGAAAACCTTTCTGACTAACGCTGAAGCATCGCAAGAAATGAGGGGGAAAAAAAAGATGGAGAGATGACCAGGAATGTTCTTTAATAGGACAAAATGATTTACAGGTATGAGATCCCCATTAGAGTCTGCTAATTGTTTCCACACCATTAGTGACAGTTATCTAATGAAGGATATTTAACTAGGTACCACAGTATATCACGGTTCCTCTGTGTAAAGTCGGAGGGCAATGGAGCCAAGTGTGTATGTCCTTCCCTAGTTCACTGGCATCGCCTGCAGAACGACGTCCAACAAGGACTGTATGACATTGAACAGGGTTTGTTCTCAGGATGAAAAAAAAAAAAAAAAGCAATTCATCTCAGCAAGGCAAAAAAAGAAAAGAAAAAAAGGGACAACCGTATGACACTTCCTGTTTATAAAAGAAAAGGCATAAGGAGCATTTGATTGCAGGCCAATCCGCTTGTGTAAATGTGTTACATTTAAAACAATGTAAAGAAATGACCCAATCTCCGAAAAAAACACCAATTAAAAACACTGCATAGTAGAGCTGCAAGCTTTTTTAAATGTTAATGCAATAAGTGTGTAGAGGCATTTTACAGTAGCTATTTCAAAAATGTATGCAAATCTTGGCTTAGTCAATCTGAGAACTCTGGCAAGATGCTTTGCCAATAACGCTCGAGTAATTATACCTCGGCAACACGGTGTGTGTCGGCACTCGATGAAGAGCCATGAGCACATAACGTTCAAGAAAATGAACAAGGAGATCCAGACGTAGGACTTGAAAACTGCATTAACGCAGCACATAAACGTGTTGTCCTAAGTACTGTCTTGAAGGGATAACCACTAGGGATAACCGCTTTGTACATGTCAGCCGTGCGGCGCGTCAGACAGGAAGGTCCCTACTGACCGTCCTCCTCTAGCTTCTTCCTCAGACTGCAGACAGACGGAAAAACAGACAAGTCACAGATTAATACACAAGTAGACTTACGCAAGATTGGATGTAGATCGGACCGTGTGAATGCAGACGAGAATAAACACTACAGCCCTACCTTCTCAGGTAGGAGTGGACATTGTCAAAGCCGTGGAACTTGGCCAGATACACCAGCACGCCGGTGGCACAGCGGCCCTCCCTCGCTCGACAGAAGCTGCAGTTGCAGATCCCTCGGCATGGCGGACAACGCCACTCCTGACAAGAGGGGAACAATGGCTGCACAGTTAGAACGGCCCAGAAACCGAGGACGGGTCCAAAAGTACCATTTATTCATTTTATTCATTCACTTGCAGTGAATCCAGATACATGCGGGCATCTTGCTTCTAGAATGCCTACACAGGCAGGCTGTGGACTGTCAGGGAATCGAACTCCGTACCTTTCCACTGGGACTCGGAACAAACTAGCTACTACACTATCCTAGCTCCCATGTAGGATAGTGAAGGATCTTTTCTTTAGGGGGTTCTCAATCTTGTTGACGCCAGGGACCCCTTAGAACACAAAGGACCCCCCTACCATTGTTATAGTAACCTGAATCTAACCCATTGAACATGTACCCTTTTATTACATGCCAGGAAATGTATTAATAACATGTATTTAAAATGTTGGGCTCCCCCTACTGGCTCAATCAACTTTTTGTTAACGCCATGAGTAAGTATCTCAAAAGGTACGCTTGTTATATTTTTACTTTTTTTTTTGTGGATAAATTATGTAGAAGTTTTATTATTTATCTTGCAGACCCCTTGGCAATGTTCCAAGGACCCCACTTTGAGAACCACTGCTTTAGACTCACCGGATCCAGCAAGGCATCGCGGACTTCCTCTCCGTAGCGGTTACGCATACACGGGCCACAGAACTGCCCCCTCACCCCCACACACTCCGGGTTACGACAGCTGGTTTTGGTATCGGTCGTCTTCTGGCGACACTGGTGACACGTAGATCCCTGGGTGAGAGAAATATACAAACAATTATAATCAATTAAAAACCCTGAAAACGATACACTTTTCTTTATATTTTATTGTCGCGACAAGCATCACAGGGGGGGGAGGACGAGCACGGCGACTTACCATGGAGCTGCTGTAGACCTTCTCCCGGACGTTCACGCAGATGCGATCCAACTCCACCTCCGTGATGTCCTCCACGGGCCGCACCACGTGGGGGATCGTCAGGGACCCCGCGTAGTACGACCGGCGGGGCTGGGCCTGGAACACAACACCGCCTCCGTTATTGAACGTCGTTGATTATTATTATGAAAGGTGTGCATGTCATGTTGACATGTTACATATGGGCTAGGGTGGTTTGTTCACGCTGTTTTAATGTGATTATGTTTTCTATGTCTGCCATGGTTCAGGTTTGTGTTTTCAATGCCATTGTAAACAAGAATTTGTTCTAAATGACTAGCCTGGTTAAATTCAAAATGTTAAATGGCAGCTGTACTTACCGGCTCGTAGCTGCGGCGCACCAGACTGTACTGGTCCTCTGACTCTTCTTCATCATCCTCCTCCTCCTCCTCGTTGAGGGTGGGGCTCGAGGGCCCGCCCGCCTGGGCTCGGGAGCGTGTCCGGGGCCGGGATGTTACCTGTGATCTCCAACGGCCCCCTGGGGTTCGTGGTGCACGGCGCGGCTGAATATGGAAAGAAGAAGAGAGGATGAAACTCAAGAGCCAAAATGGCGCACCAGTAGCAACCAAGTAACAAAGTCGGATATGTTAGGGAAACAGGTGGTCTCATTGACAACTGCTCTCCAGATATTACTCACCGTTGTTGGTAAAGACAAGGCTGCTCCCCGGGGAAACAGACCAGGCACTTTGTTTATTTCAGCCATTAGCTTTGCAAGCTAAAAGAGAAGAAAATCAGGTCAATCAAAACACACACCCAAGCTCTGTCTGCCCTAGTTATGCCTTAGCATTACTGATAGACTGTTAACAACCAGGTGTTCGTACCATCGCCTTGTTCTCTTTGATATTGATTGCGCGTTTGTCCAGGAAGTTGTCCTCATCGTCCTCATCGGCTGTCCCAGCCTCTTTGGGCTGAGACAGCGGCTCCGAAGCCGGTCTTTTCTGGGCCGTCTTCCGGGACGGGAAGACCATGGCAACCTTGAGGGGCTGGGCCTTGCGTCCGGCTCTACGAGGTTCCGACTGAACTTTCTGGGAACGGAGGAACACAACAACAACGTTAAAATACATAAAGAACTTTCTGTAAGATATCAAGTTGAAACATTAAACTGAAAAAAAAAATGTGTTTGGAACTCACCATGGCTCCCATCCTGGTGGCGATGGCGCTCTCGAACCCGCTGCACACCTCTTCGATGGGACACTGGAACAGCTTGGGAGGGTTCCTCCTCGTCGCCGGTCTCAGGGTGGTCCTCTACAATACAGAGATTCAACTATTATCTCCACTGTTGTTCATTTATATACTGCAAACTTGTTAAAATACTTGATCCTGATTGGTCCATAATGTCCCATAGGCGTGCAACGAGACATCTTTGCCTTTTTACAGTTCCGAATCAATGCGCTAAAAATCCAACGTTAAAAACAACGGTCAAATACAACAAACGGCAAGATGTTTCCTTGACAACGCAAAATATGCTCAAAGCGCCGGGCAGATTATTTTAGCTGAATAAGGTGATGAAAAACCAATAACGTTATAGATGAAAAAGTTGCTAATATCGAATTATTGTTGGTATGGTATATATATATATATATATATATATATATATATATACAGAAGCTAAAAATGGCTTGAAGATCGCTTTTACCGTGTTTACAAAACCTCCATCGGAACCGAAGCTGTCACAGCTGTCGTCTGAGCAGGAAGGGGAGGAAGAGGAGGAGGAGGAAGAAGACTCCATGGCAACCAGGGGACCGTTCCGGAAGCTCCTCAAGCTCATCCTGTTGGATGGTCGCTGGGCCATAGATTTCTGCCGATAAACACAGAGTTAGCATCGATACATCGATATTATATCGGTATCGTGATATGAGACTAGATATCGTCTTAGATTTTGGTTATCGTAATATCGTGTTGTCTTTTTCTGGTTTTAAACGCTGCATTGCAGTAACAGTGATGAACGAAATTACAAAATACAAGTTATCGTGATATTAAATGACCTATCATTAGTAGTTTAACGGTCAACACTGGGAGTTAAAGGCCTGAGCACATAAGTTAAATGCATGTGGCACACCATGGAAGTATAATAATAATTATCATAATAATAATAATATAGTATCCGAAAATATTCACACATTGTTAAAACACACACACTGCAAAGTGTAATTACAAGGTTATTATAAACCACCTTGGCATGGGATGGGTTGGCGGATCCAGAACAATAACTACTAAGTTATGTTAGCTTTACTAGTTTAAACATCAACTCAGTAACATTGTTCATGCTGCATTTAAGCAAATAAGCTCCGCTATCATTGCAAAAACTTAACTTTTGTAGCTTTGCCTAACTTTAACGTTAGATAGCTATTGAATGTACAGATGGTCAGGTTATTTCTTTTGCAAATGTTTCAAAAACAAACGAAAAAGCCAGTTAACAGTCAACTAAAGTGATTATAGTCAACTAAAGTTATGAAAGTCAACTAAAGCTGTTGCTCTTTTGCAGAAGTCCTTACCATAGCACGAGTGGAGGGCATGGTGGCGGCTGGGACCGGGACTACTGTGGACTGGAGAGACCAGGTCCTGGTCCAGACTCACTGCTGGGTTTCCCGCGCCGCCGCCGCCGTCCTGGAAGCTGTGTAGACTGGGGCGGCTTGGCGACGCCAAATAAACTAAATGGTTAACAACGCAATGGACGGCATTGACTGTACTTACACGCTGTGTTTGTTTCTTATCGCGGGATACGACGTCTTTCTTCTGAAAATTAAACGGCACGTTTCTACGCGGCGTCCCTACGTTTTACTCTCTATCTCTCTTCCAGGTTCTCGGCGAATGGCGCGAAGTTTTCACTTGAATATTAACATAGAGAGCGCGAAAACTCCTGCTGACTACTTCCGCTTTCTTGTTTTTTTTTGTTGCCAGGCAGATAGCCTACATATTTGTTTCATTATATAAAAGTGGGAATGCCGATAATAAATCACACATAACTCGAGACAGAGCGACTCTAACAGGTCAACGTTCATTTTTTTGTTTTGTTTTTAATACAAACATTAAATACAAACTTTAAAAAACCAAAAATATAAATCGTAATGATATATATGGGATAAAAACATTCATTGTCCAGTCTTAAGGGAGCATTTCTCTTTTCAATCCAGTTCCTGACCGGGTCTTGTATCGGTCAATCATATTTTAAAAACATACCTGTGTGTTTCTTTATCATCAATGAACAATGCAATTGGCAGTGCTTTGTGCAACAATCCATGTGTGACTTCATAATCATCATCATCACGACATAGTCCGCCCACTCCCACGCCCACCTCCTCCGCGCCCACCTCCCCCTTTCTTCCCTCGACCTCTGACCTGCTTCTCCTCTGGTCTAGCTGTTCTTTTGGACCGCCCCACTTTGATCCACCCTCCCTCACTGGCCTTGCCCTCTCCCGCCCCCGTGCCGTGGCGGTCCGTCACCGACTGTATACCCGGTATTATCTTCTGCACGCGGATCTGTGGCGCCGCGTAGCTGTTGGACCGCGGCCGGCCCATCTGCTGCGAGGCCTTGGCGGGTTTGTTCTGGCCGAAGCCCCCCACACCTCCCGCTCTGCCACCCTGGGCGCTTTCGCGCCTCTCCCCTGCTCCCCTCCCACCGGGCAAGGCAGAGGGTCTGCGGTAGTCGTACACAGCCCCGGCGCTGAGACGCCGGTGCTGCTCTTTCTCCCGCTCCCAGGTGCTCTCTGAGATGGTGCTGGAGGGGCTGCTGCCCCGGGAGTTCAGGTGCAGCGAGCGCAGCTTGGGCGTGAGGCCGGCGGTGGGCGAGGGGCCGCGGGAGTTCCCCGTCCACGGCGAGGCGTCGCCGCGGCTGGGGCTGCGCCGCACGGCCGCGGCGTAGGAGGACGCCTCGTCCCCATATGCCGACAGGAATTGAGGCAGCGTCCCGGCGCCGCTGGGGGTTGCCGCGGTGACCTTAGACTTCTGCGCCAGCTCGTTCTTCTCCTGCTTCGACCTCAGCTCGTACATCCATCTTGGATCCACGTCTTTGAGGAGAGAGGAGAATACAAGCTGCTGTTAGTAAATACTCATGACTTAGAATGAAGGGGCCGGACACTAGTGGTTAGGGTGTTTCCCAGCCGAAAGGTTGCGGGTTCGAACGCTGGTGTCCGCCGTCTACGTGTAGCTATCCTTGAGCAAGATGCCTGCTCTCTACCTGCTCATTACTGACATGTCTCTAAAATTGTAACTGAAATCTGCTTTGATAATTTGGCATCTGGCACTAAATAATAATCGTAAAAAGTAGAGGAGAAGTTAGTTAAAGAGCAAACATTGGTTGTGTGATTAAGATTAGTTGTAGCCTACCTAAACTGATCTTATATTATTTGATATTATCAATAATATTGATAATGTGAATATCATTACCAGAGTTGGACCTGCTCCTGGGGTTCCAGGAGTCCGTCCCGGGACACAGCGTTCCCACCACCAGCTCCACAACCCTGATTTCATCTCGACCGCCTGCAGCTGTCACCTGATGGGTGTATCTGGTCGATCTGGGCGACTTCACGTCGTTCTGAGGTTACATGTCAGACAGATAACACAGTCATGACTCTTATCAGATATATCCTTCTGGCCCATGGCCCAGATAAACCACACAAAGCACCTTTCTTACGACCAGACACCTCCTGGATGTGATTGAGACGATGCTCACCTCATAGGTGATGACGCAGTCCACGGTCTGCTTCTGCTCTATTCCAATAATCCACTTGTCCATCACAAACGGAGGCTGAAATGACAAAGCATTCACCGTAATCGCTGCAGTCTGTTCATGTGTCAGCATAAGACTCAACTTTCTTTTAAAAACATGATGGTATGAATCAAAATAAACAAAAGCATTTTCCTAATGGTTACCTTTGTCATCTTTACAACATCCACGTCCGATCGGTTGGCGTTAAAGCTGACGTCTTTGATGTATGTCATGGCGACGTCGTCCCCATCAAGTTCCATATACATTTTCCATTTGCAGTCCTTTGGAATAAAGCAATGGGAGGGAATTATAGGTGTGGTATTGGTATACAAAAAAAGTTCCTAATTCAACTGCTCCTGGTGGAAGACTCGGCAGCGCTTTTATAGACTCGCCAGTGCTTTTCATAAAACAACAGCACAACCTAGAGGCAGATACCCGGCAGTCGCAGTTTCACCGTATTGTACATCAGCCACATTATAGGAGCAAATACACTATAGTTGACAATTGAGATGGAATGTAATCATTTCGTATCAGCTGAAGTCATACCGACACGATAGCTGAATTGTGTAAACAGATCATTTACAAAAAGTGCTAATTTGTTGGAGAATCCAATTCGTTATTTCTACAAAGACTCACGGCAACTCTAATGACCACCGGAGACAACGACAACATTGCATTTAGCTTTGTCCATTCTGTCTCTCGTGTCAAATAATGACGGACCTTCTCTGACCTCTCTCGGGTGACTGCTAATCACATCTCTAGCAGAGGGATGGCTGCATGCATTTCCCTGAGTTGTCGTATGAGGACAAGGAGTCCCAAATCCCAACATCACATCCCTCTCCTCCTCCTGCATACTGAGCAAGCAGTAACGCCCCCCCCCCCACACACATACACACACACAGTCCCCAAATCCCCCCAAATGGCAGCCTGGCAGCCACAGGTCAGCGCCTTAACCGCGCAGGGTTCACGCCGATCTATTGTGTCTGTGTGTGTGTGTGTGTGTGTGTGTGTGTGTGTGTGCGAGGGAGGGAGGGATCACAGAGGAGCACATCAGAGGACTAGTGGCACTAAGACACTCGTCTGAGGGGTCCCGGGCCCTCTCTAGCACCGGTCCCCAGGGGCTGGTTCTGGCTCTCGGTAAGGGGAGAGTGGGTGTGGGGGGGGGTTGCATGGATGAGGCTCTGGCTCAGAAAGCAAATACACCGCGGCGGGG
>JAOPJI010000140.1:21325-36371 GCA_027122695.1 Merluccius productus
GAGAGAGAGAGAGAGAGAGAGAGAGAGAGAGAGAGAGAGAGAGAGAGAGAGAGAGAGAGAGAGAGAGAGAGAGGCGGTTTGCGGGGAAGGGACGTAGCAGTGCTTGAAGACACATCAGATTTCAGCAAAGCGGCTGTCCCGCAGGCTCCTGCTTATTAACCTTCCAGAGGTCAGCCTCCTGGCTGCCGCCAGATAACAGGAATAGACCCCTGCTCCTGCCGTGTTCCTCTTTCAGTTGTCTTGAATCAATCAGGACGTCGTCAATATAACTGACACAAAGGAAAGATGCATCACAGGGACTGTGTGTGTGTGTGCTCAGTGCATGCTGTTTGTTCAGGATGTGGTGTGCGTGTGGCAGGGAGGGTTATGTAAAGACAGACGGGATGTGGAAAGAGAATCAGAAAGATATGGAGGAAGATAATGGAGTAAAGCTGACGAAAGCCTCAGCGCTGATCTTCAAAAGAATGAATTACCGCCGCCTATTGTAACCTGCGTACACCATATATCTTTCTTTTTCAACTTTTTATTCACACTGAGATGGAATCGGCAAGTAGCTGAGCTCAAATCATGAACACAATAAGCTGGTGGATAATAAGGCAAGGCTTTAAAAAAGAATGGGGCGCAGGATAATCTAGTGAGGGTGTTCGACTCCCAGCTGAAAGCAAGGTTGTTGACCAAGATGCCAAACATCTGCTCATTAATGAGCATGTAGTCTGGCTTACCGGATGTAGGTTGTTGGTATAAACCCGCCCAGAGCCTGCCATTGGGCGACTCCTACAGTCGCCCAATGGCAGGCTTGGCGCGCTTATACCTTATACTCTTCCCACTTCTGCCATCTGCCACCGTTGCTGCATCCTAGGCTTAGCACCGTCCAAGACGATTGTGATTGGGTAAAGAAAAACTAACAAGACAGAGAGTTTTTTTCCCCTATGCCAGAATAATAATGAGTAGAGCCAGACCTTTCTCCAACAATGTGCTAAAACAAAGTGTGGAGATGGGGCTGGCTATGCGAGACTCATGAGTATGTATCCAGAATTCACTGTAAGCTACTTTGGATAAAAGCATTTGCTGAAATGAAATGGTAAATAACACACTTTTAAATGCAATTGAAGCACTGTATGCATCAGATTTGGTCATCCCATGTTGTCCTCATGTAATCATTGTGCGTGTGTGTGTGTGTGTGTGTGTGTGTGTGTGTGTGTGTCTGTGTCTCTCCAGGTGGAGGAGGCCTTGAGCGAGGTGGACTTTCAGTTGAAGCTGGATCTTCATTTCACCGAAAATGAGCAACAGTAGGTTTATTTTTTTCCCCGGACGTTTTCCAACAGTGATCAATACACTTGATTACTGAGAGCAAGTGGGGGGTTGTTAAACTGAGACATTATGGACTCTTTGCACTCCTCTACCTCGAGCACTTGTTGCGTGCGGAGCATCGATGGAACTGTGAAAAGGGAAGACCTAGGAAGTGGTCAACAACCTCGACAACCAATTAACCAGTGGATGGTTATTCATTCACTAAATAAACTAAAATCAAATGTTTTACACTAAAATCAATTGATTTACACAGTGTAGTTGCAGCTACACTGCAACTCTCATTGGCAAAAACAAATTTTAATGTTGACGTTTGACCTAACTTGTGGTAAGACAAGCGCTAGAGCTAGAGTGAATGGCAAGGAGAATGGCCATTTCGAGAGCCGAGACAAGCCTTGAGACCAATGAGGTGGAAAACTGTCCTACTTACAGGAATGATGGACCACAGCCCTGTCATCTTGCTATAACATTTTATATCATACAATACTTTTTGTCCAAGGGACCCACAAACTGTAGAGGACCAAGTGTGCTACGGGAAGAATGAAGGAATCTTCCTCATCGTCATCGCTACTCACCATTAACTCCCGATCCAGCATTTTGTCTTACCACAAATTATGTGAAGCTCAAGTTTTTGTAGTCTGCACGTGCCATGCATGTTGCATTTATTATAATAAAGAGTCCAGCTGTTCTAAGAATTAAGGCCAAAGCACACAACGCAAATTTTGCTTGCGGAGCAAAGCACACAGAGCGCAAATGTAGCGCGCCTGTATTTCCTCGCTCGCTTTTCGGAATAAAATCTTCAAAATTCAAAAACATTAGTTTGCGTCTGCCCCGAAAAAATGTTTTAAATAGCTTTGCAGCATAGTTAGTCCTCACACAACATTCGCTAACTAGGGGATGCCAGTTACCTTCAAGTTGCTCAATCAGAAACCCTATTGCATCATGTTGTTGTTGTTGTTGTTGTTGTTGTTGTTGTTGTTGTTGTTGTCATCGCCCCCCCCCCACTGTGAGCGCTGGCCTTTCTCTTACCGTTATTTATGGTCTTTCTGGACAGCAGTGCTTCATCAACGTGACAAATTGGTACACACCTTGCTTCCGCAGCGAGCGACCTGTTGTGTTAGCAGTGTGTTGCGACACACCCAAACACGTTGTATTTTTTTTTTTTTTTTTTCTTTTCTTCCCCAGGCTGGCGGACATCGCCGCCGTGCCCCTGATCAGCAGCCGCACGCTGGGGCTCCACTTCCACCCGCACCGGGGCCTGCACCACCACGTGCCCGTCATGTTCGACTACTTCCACCTGTCTGTCATCTCCCTCTCCGTGCACGCCTCGCTGGTCGCTCTGCACCAGCCGCTGATCAGGTAGACACAGACACAGACAAACATGAAAGGAAAAGAAAGAGCAAAACAATATGCCGTGCGAGGATGACTAATGGCAGAACCACCTGCAACAAGGGGGATGAGGGTGGGGGGCGGGCGGGGGAAGCTGTTCCCATTTTGGATGTCGCATTTATTTAGTATTTTTTGTATTTTTTTGGCACGCTAACTTTGGAGGGTATCCAACTGTCGGCTGGAATGGATTGTTCTTGTGTTGATGTAAAAAAACCACTTATCTGATGAAGCCGGCGGACAATGTCTTTCGAGTCGACATCCGTCCGTGCGTTAGAAAGATGAACGGTGCTCAGGATTGATTGCATTGAGCCGTGACTCTCCATCTCGCTCATCTCTTCCCTGCTCTGTTTTTTTTTCTATTTTGTTCTGTTCTCCTCTGCCCCTTTTTCTGTTCTCTACCCCCCTCTGTGTTCCAGCTTCACGCGCACTGGAAAGGGCTCATGGTTGGGGAAGGGCTCGCCGGAGAGCAGTGGTGACCCGTCGGCCACGTCCGTGGAGGACATCATGTTCGGAGCCGGGTACTGCAAGCCCGCCCTCTCTGAGGTACGCCCCCTCGTGCCTTTTTTTCATCATCCCAGTGCCCCCAAAAGTTTAAATCAAGACGTACGTTCTCGCTACGGACAACCGACCAAGCTCCACGATGTAACTTTTCGCTGCACGATTTTTCTTTTGTTCAAATCTATGTAAGTTACTTAATGTCTACAGAGTAAAATCAATCCATTCAGGCCTCCATCGACCCAGGGAATCCTGCTCTCTCATTCAATTTGGTCTGTGCCGACCAACGGCGGGAAAGTACAACGAGAAGTAGCATCAAAACAAATATTTAGTGGGAAAGACATTTTGTTAACATTACAAATGGAAAAGATCTCACTATTACCTGGCTTGAAGACATATTCATACTTGCTTCGTTGTTTTGTTTTTTGTCACCGGCGTTGTCGTGCCTCAGAGCCAATCAGCCTCTGGTGCTAACTCTGGCCGCTAGAGGCCGCTAGAGTTACATAGTGGCGCTTTCAGCGGGTCTGTGTGGTCATGGTGTTCCCCGCCAAAGTGTTCATATTGCATCCGGTTATGACAAACATCAAAGCCTCTACAAGCTGCCAGATGCAAAAAATACCAATGTAGTGTAGACACTAGTTTTCGGGAGACACAGGTTGATCTATCTCAGCACTGATTTTCATGGACGTGATTCAGCTATTAGTGGATGGGTTAGGGGGAAATACACAATCTCTCTTATACAAGGTTACAAGCTACCGTATTTTCCTTGAAGTCTCCACAGGCAGTTGTTTTTCCACCAGCCGATGGTGATCTGTCTCGTGGCCTTCCAGATGTCACCCCATGTGATCTCGGGAAACATAAAAAAAAAAAAAAGAAAATTGGTTGAAAATCATTTCTGGCAATGAACCAGACATGTTTTTTTTCAATGTCGTTTCAATCAAACCGACCTGGAAAAACACTTATTAGATGATACTAAGGCCGCCTTTTAAAGAAGCCCTTAGTAGACGATATTATGGCTGCCTTTTAAAGAAACCATTGATCCTGAGTTCCCCTCCCCACTGTGGTTGGAGGCTTGTTTACATAAGACCTCGCTGCGTCACACATGGTCTCTCTCTCTCTCTCTCTCTCTCTCTCTCTCTCTCTCTCTCTCTCTCTCTCTCTTTCATTGACGTGTCTCCATTCTGCTTCCTACTCCACCTCCTCCTCTACCTCTGCCACCAGCGATCATTTCCTGTGCGGCATATTGGTGGTGAAGCGCTTGTAAAAGCTGTTGGCTTTTTTTTTTTTTTTTTCCTTTACATCTCCGATGTCTCCCTCCAACATTTTTTTTTTGAAGTTCTTTATAAGCACCCCCTCCCTGTCCCTCTGGATGTCGCAGACTCTGTTGTAAATCTTAATGAGCACCCACACGCCACCACCACCCACCCTCACCCACACACCACCAACACCCTACCCCCCTAACCCTCTCCCCAAAACCCCTCAGCCCCTCTCTCCTACCTTCCTCATTCGTTCCCTTCTTTCTCCTTTTTTTCCTGTGGGTTTATTTAGCTTTTATTGTTGTTTTACTTCTTCTACACCCCAGCCCCATGACATGGGGCTTTCATAAATGCTGTGTTTAGCGCGGGTAGGGGGTCTGCGTTTGATCACAGTAATGAGCCCTGCTCCCACCTGCCCATTACCACGTATTGCTCCGGGTGAATTCTCATGCCATCGCTCTCTCTTTACATTGAACTGGCGGTTTGTTTTATTTATTTATTCATTTATTTATTTTTCATTACTTACCCGTAACGAGAGTTTCACACATTTCAGCATTTTCCTTTTCTCCTTTTAACACCACGGCATTTCATCGCTATTACTTAGGCGTTAGTGCAAAGTCGCACCTCTGCGGTTTCCTGTTGTATCAGCTGAATTGTGGTTTTGCCTCTTAAACAAATAAAAAAAATAGTAATGATGTGCACACACACACACACATTAATAAACTATTTACAACGTGGCACATTTAAAGCTGAATTTAAAGAGCACTTGAAAACCCGTACAAGTGGTACTTGTCTTTGTTGATGCGATTCCTTTAGTGTGGGGTTTAAATATGAATATTATCAAGATATACCATAATTGTGAATGTTTCATACAGCTAAAGGACCAACTGATCAGATTTGTATTCTTAGCTCTCACAGGTTGGCTTTAACAGAGGTGTGCTTAGCTCTGTTGTTTTTGCCGGTAAAATATTATAGTTAGAAATTAAAACTGCAAGCGGTCTAAAAAGGTATTTTCCAGGGATTGGCAGGGGCACGTCACTCATGAGAGTCGATGAGAGAAGTCTCAAAAAGCGAATCTGAGTCATGGTTTGAGAGTCATTTTGAGCATTAGCACTTAGCTTAGCATTTCAAATGGACACTGCAACGTCGTTTTTTGAGTTGTTGACACAAAATGTTGTAAAATTCTTAAGGGGGTTGGCCTCTATGTGCCTACCTAGTTTCAAGACCCTGGGAACTTCTGAAGCGGACTTGTGATTGATAGAATAATGTTAGCTAATAATAAATATTTGGATCTCGGCCATTTTGTATTTAATCAAAATTCAAAATCAGGTTCTGAGTCAGACATGTCCAGAGTATGTGGACCAAATTTGGTGTAATTTGGAGTGATGGTTAAGTTTCCCCAAAACCTTCACTGTACAGACAATTAAATCCATGCGGACCTTAGGCAGACATTGATGTTGAATGGGGAGTGTTTAACTTTGACACAGTTTCACTCTTAATAACTAAAAAGGTAAACATCTCTCGCTGGGTAAGTGAGACCTGGGACACATCCCAAGCATTGTTGGGGAGTGTAAAATTTCATGTTTTCCCCATAATGACTACTTTGTAATACTTTTATGGGGGTGGGGTGGGGGGGGGGGTAGCTTTTTTTCTTTGCGCTCTGTACAATCCAGCTCAACCCGACAGACACACATCTATAAAGAACGTGAAATAGAATTATGAAAGTAAGCATACAGCTGTTCCTTCCCGGTGGAGAGCATAACTGCGCGGCCGCAATTACAGAGCGCACACAGGTATGATGATAGGGCCCCCGCAGCTCGGCCCCCCAGGCAAATTACAGTACATCCCACAGATACACATGCTTTACATGCATACACACACACACACACACACAAATAGCACTGCTCAGGCCCCAAACTGGCGCTAGCAAAGATCACGGGAACCACAGGATGAGCCCAGCAGGGAGGCCCCATCAGATCCAGGGGCCAGCTAGGGCCAGTCCTGAATAATCTATAATCTTTCATTATTCATTATTTATCCGTTACTATATATTATGTATTTCTTATTTATTTTTAAAGCTCTGAAACCTACATTTTTGGGTCAGCTGGGTCAAATAAACAATACATGGATATTATTACGATGATGAGGACGTTTACATTTTTTTAGTACTTACATTGTTGGAGAGCCCTCTGCTGGGGACTGTGGGTCTCTAGTACGCTGCACAACACACAGCCTTCAAAGAGATCCAGTAAAAAGAAAAGGGCCTTTTTCGCCTCGCATTGATCTCAAGGTATCTTAAGAAGTGGCAGCTGCATGCTTGTGACCTTTTGAACTCTGTGAAATGAACCAGGTTTCCATAACCTCAATTCGACTAGATTCATCATATATGAATTGATTTTTTGCAAGAGTATGTGTATTCAATATGAGTGAACCACGGCATGCTTGTGTCTCACTGCTCTTGCATCAAATGGCCTGACAACCCCCCATTCCCGTCCCTGTGCCATCCTTGAGAGTGTTTTTTAAAAGGGTCATTAGACAGGAAAGTGTCACATCCTCCTCCACAAGGCCAAGTATACATATTGATCTGCTTTAACAGCACGCTACAAGCTGTGTTCAGTGGGGGGGGACTGCTGCTCCATGTCCGTCTCGGCATCCCATTTGATCTCCTGAAGTAATTACGGGTGAGAGGGTTGTCACGAAGACACACAAACAACACACCCCTCTCTCCTCCCCTTTTTTTTATTTTATTTTTGACATGTACACGCCAACTTACAAGCCCCTGCAGCGCTTTACAATGGGGGGGGGGTTTAAAGTCCCAACTATGTGTCCCCTGATGTCCATTATTAAAGTGTACTTTTTTTTGAGACAGAGACAGAGACAGACAGACAGACAGAGGGAGAGAGAGATACAGAGACAGAGAGAGAGAGACAGGTATGACCTACATATCCGCTGACATTACCGCTGCTGTGTCTCCCCGCAGCAGGGTAGCTTCTATGTGGCAAGTGAGAACTGCCTGCAGAGGGCTCATACGTGGCACCGGAGACTCTGTCGCCTCCTGCTGGTGGCGCACAGGGGCCTGCGCACCTACTACGCTGCGCTGGTGGAAGAAGTCAGCCAGCTACAGCAGTCGACTCTAGACCTGGGTGAGTTTTATGTTTGTACGTTTTCTGTTGTTGTGTATTGTGATGTCTTATTCACAATGTCTAACTCCAGTGCAGAGACATTGGATGTGTTCATTATGAGAACAGAGATGACAGAAGTATATATGAGTTTGAAACCATTTGTTGTTATTTAGACTCATTGGTGGGGGGGGGGTTCTTTTTACACAGAAGAACTGCCTGTGGAAGAAACCCTGAATCAGATGGCGATAGAGCTACAGGTAGGAGACATGACGTTTTAGCTTCACATTGCGATTGTTACTTTGTTTTCCCATATTGATTTGGTGATTTTAAACCAATCGATTAGTCTATGCTGCTCCTTTATTTATTCCATTATCTATTCCTTTATTACATTTGTGACATTTATATTGCTGGCCCTTTTATTATGACATTTCCTGTAATGGAAATTTCTGCACAAAACCAAATAATAGGTTGACTCAAACTGCTGTTGTATCAGGACCACCTTTGTTCTGTTTGAAGCTCTTGAGATCTGTAAATCCTGTGGTTTTGTCATGGTTGAAAGACAAGCTGCCTGGGTAGATTATCCTATGATTTGTTTCATTAAGGATTAAACTATCACTGAAATTGTGTAAATTACTTCAATTTCGATCTTTACTTTAAAAGACAGCTTTAACCGACACTTCCCTCACAAGGTCATTGATACAATGAGTTGAAAAGGAAGTCAGCAACTAAAGCCTGTCTTCTGAACAACGTCCTTGGGAATAATGTCATCTTAACTCTCCCTCTCCCTCTCTCTACCTCCCCACCCTCCCTCCCTCCCTCCCTCTCCTCCAATTAGCTTCAGGATGGCCATGAGAAGGTAGCAGAGCAGATCAGCAGAGACGTGAGCCAGCTCTGCTCCCAGCTGGCCGCGCTTTGGAGCCGCTTTCTCGGCGCAGTCGTCCTCAACCCCTACATCCTCTCCTACCTGGCCCAGGAGCACCACACTCTCAGGGTGAGAGGTGCACATACACACATATACACCCAGTCACACTCACATACGCGTGCACACACACTCAGACACACTAATACAGAGGCACGCAATACAGTCTTTAGGACCACTGCACCATGGTATTCACAAGGGGACCAGGGACAGGAGCCGACAGGGACCTCACGATACGATGACGATTTGTGAGTGCCGATACAATATTGTGATTCTGTAACTACTGCGATTCTGTAAATATTTCAATACGATGTTACTTTTCTTTTTTGTGCGATTTTATATTTTTGTCTGGTTTAACGTCGGGGTTCGGATTCTACAGGTGGCGAATATACACTATAGCGCCCCCTTGGGTCGATGTCATTATTTTGCTTCCATTAAGATAACATTGACGTTTGTGGCTTTTTTGGTTTTACAAAAAAAATATTTTAAGTCAAGAGCCAATCCGCCAGTAGTCAACCTGACGATACAAGTATTGCAGATGTGAAGAATCCCGATTCTCACATGATAATAGTTTTTTCCCGGCACCCATTGAACATGCATTTAGTCAGATTTATTGCTGCCATTTCTGTGGCAGGGGAATGTGCAACAGTTTGGAACGTGTTTGTCTGTTCATCGGCAGATACACTTAACGCTTCTTCTGCTGTCCGTCAACGATCAAAAATAACACACTGATTCTGTCCTTACTGTTGAAATGAAAACATTTTCCGTAAAGGGAACCGCCCTTGCGAGTGTATCCTCACCTGCCCCTTTATTTAGCCTTCGTCAACATGACCGACAACATCGGAAACAGGTCTTTACCGTCTTATTCCCTCCTCTGTTGAGTCTTGTTACTTGCTCCACGCAAGCGGCTTCCCCTTTTAAGTAAAGACTCGAGTGTGTATTTATTTATTTGATCGCTAACTGCTTTACGACATCATGGTCCAAATTGACCATGAAATCCTCTGGTGCCGTCAGAGACGTGGGGCCAATGAATATGTTAGATATGACTGTGGTCTAATGCGCTGCAGATAAAAATAACTATATTGGCCAGCACAGACCAATATAATTCCCAAGCCTTAATCAGTGAGATGTTAAATATTAAAACCAAGCCATTCTCAATCTGCTGCATGGTGCAGACCTGCTTTCAAAGCACTCACATGTAAAACCGTTTTACTCGAAAGTAATGAAATGTGTTTTTGTTTTGTGTGTGCGTGTGTGCGTGTGTGCTTGTGTGTGAGAGGTTGAGTGTGGGGGATATTGTCACACCTCCACTCACCCGGAGTCAACGTTTCAATCAACACTTGTTTTTAATTATCTTGGGGCTAAAAACGTACCTGGTTGTTGTGTCTGCCATGCTGGCTCCCAGTACTCCCAGTGCCTTCAGTTACAAGTCACAGATGGAGAGGACAGAAGGACAGTTGTTTTTTTAAACCCTCCGTTGGGAACTTTAATCTCTGGTGTTGTGAGCTACTAGCCAGCGTTTTTTATTTATTTTATTTATAAGTTTAAACTAGCAAAACGTCTTTTCTTTTACATTGACTGTGTTTTTTGTTGTTATTTTCCTGGGGCTGTTTGATGAGTGGAATCAGAGTCATTTTGCTTGTGTCATTTTGTTTGTTCTTTTCCTTAATGCCAGGTCAGGAGATTCTCCGAGGCCTATTTCTTCTCCGAACACCCCAAAGAGCTGGCTCTGACATTTCAAGAAGACTTGTGAGTATCACAGGAATAACAACGGCACTTTTACAATTTCTTTCATCCGTTTTCTGAGAGCGAGAGACACCAAGAAAGAGAGAGCGAGAGAATGACGGCTTGTTATGTTTGTCTGCTCTGTTCTCCAGAATCAACAGACATGGACAGATAGCGACGGAGGTGCGGAGCTCAGACTACCTGACCAGAATGCCTCCTCTGCCGGTCGAGTGCCTGGACATCGATGGCGACTGGAACAGTCTGCCCATCATCTTCGAGGACAGATACGTCACGACTCCTCAGACAGGCAAACAACGCTCCTCAATAAAAAACACAAAAGACTCGATGAGGATGAGGCAGTTTCACGGTGAAGGTCAAAGGGGAACCGTGCTGTGCCTCATTGTTTTCAGTGTGCAAAGGAAACGCATTCGTCAACATCAAATACAAAAGGAACATATGGAATGTGTTAGCTTTGTGGACGTGATTACTTTTCATTAAGCGTGAGGAAAACAAAGATAATTATATTCAGTTATTCTTCATAGGTATTCATCATTTCATAAGAACCCTGTTTTCCAACACACACACACACACATTAGGTTTTTTTCCCACTTACTTTCAAGCTACCAATTCAACTGTTGTGCATGCTATGTTTCAGAGTGGGGATCACATGTGCCGGTGCTTGTGACCGGCGACACCGAGCGAGCCGCCCCAGAGCCTGCTGCTGTTGACGTTGTTGCATCCGCCAGTTTTCACAAATGTGACCAGAGCACCCGATCACCAGGCATACCTGGGGAGCCTTCGGACGCCCCCCTCACGGGAGAGCGCAGCCAGAGCAGAGCAGGCAGTATTAGGACTCCCGGCAGCGTACTTCTCCTTAGCGAGGAGGGCCTCCAAGGAACCCGATCAGAGCAGCGAGAAGGCGGCGAGGCGTCGGAGGAACGTCAGGAACCAGACGCGAGCGTCGCCCCCTGCTGGACGCGCCTTGCAGCGGTCGCTCCCTCGGGCGAAACAGAAGTCTCGGCCGTGAATGGCGGCAGCGCAAAAAAACGGTCCAACGGCGACGAGGAGACCCCCGATAGCCAGGCGAGGAAAGACCCCTCAGGCGCGGTGACGCCGTGCCAACAACCACCACAACCCAGCAGCCTTGGAGGGAGCCGGTGTGGGGGGGAGGAGGGTGGGGTCAACAGCTCGGTGGACGAGGAAGAGGAGGAAGAGAGCGAAGACGCCCCCCTCCGCCACCTGCCTGCCCACCGCGTTCTCTCCGTCTCCCCCCACCCCACCGGCAACAACTTGGCAAAGGAACTGCGTCGCCGCAGCGGAGGGGGTCTTCCGAGGCTCATGAAGCGCTCGTCGTCTGTCATCTCTGACTCGGGCATCGAAAGCGAGCCCAGCTCCTCTGTGGCATGGCTGGCGTGGCCGGGCGACACTGAGGCGGAGGCGGAGTCGAGCTCCGAGTTTTTCCCTCCACTGCCCGGACGCACCTTCCGGGACTTCAGCAGTGAGCGGGAGATCCCTCAGCGCGTGGTGCGGCGCCACGCCCGCCGCGGCTCAGCCCGCCGCGGCTCCCTGGAGGGGCTGCGCGCCACCGAGAGCCACGGCAGCCTCCCCAGTGGGAGCTCCCCTGGCGGGATCCAGACCTCCCTGGCCTCCATCAGCTCCCTACCCTACGAGGACGAGCAGCAGCAGCAGCGGCTGCTCGGCAAGCTGACCAAGTGGGTGTCAGCGCCGCAGATCAGCAGCCCTGAGCAGCACCCCGACGTGGCGGCGCCCAGCCCAGGGCCGGGGGTTGGGCAAGACGACGACGACGCCGGCGATGAGCACGCTGCGGCGGTGAATGCAGCAGACACAAAGGAGTCGGAAACATCCTGGTTAGACGGAGGCCGCTTGGGGTGCGTTCACGTGGCAACCGTTGCCGCGGCTGACGGAGACCCAGCCGCGGCCGCGCCGAAGCTGGCGCTAAGTGGTCTCCTCCAGGTGCCCGTCTCAAAGCGGTCGGTGAGTGGCAGCAGCGGCGGGATTGCCGTCCAGGTGGAGAACCAGAGCTGTCAGGAAGACTGGAGACTGGAGTCGGCGGAAGCACGGCTCTTTGAAGTGGAAACGATGCCCCGCGGCTGCGGAACGCAGCGGAGCGCACTCGGAGAAACCCGATTGTCAGACGATCTGGCTGTGAGTAATTGGGCCTTGGACGAGCGCCAACACTTCAATCAGGCTCAGCTGCTCGACCTTGAAGACGTGGAGGAGAAGGAGCGAGGGCCGCTTCAAAAGCCTCCAGACGCCTCGGGCTCCCAGCCGGCCCCCGGCAAGCAGAGGCCCGGCGACCTCATCGGGCTGGTGGCCAATGTCGTGACCCCATCCGGTGACCTTCGTGGCCTGCTGGCCAACAACAATGCTGGTGGTGGTGGTGGTGGTGGTGGTGGAGGAGGGGAGAGGCAGCCCCACACCCGGGAGTGCCCCAGCAAGCCATCCAAGGTCCCCAACGTGGGCCTGGCCTTCATGAACAAGAAGGTGGTGGAGGTGGTGAACATGTCCACCTCCTGCGCCCCCACATGCCTGCCCTTCTCCTCGGTGCTGCGGGACTCGCCCTCCGTCGGGGGGCTCTCGGCCCGCCAGGCCGCCTCCCCCATTACCCATCAGCCCCTGGGCTCCTTTGGCATCATCTCCTCCTCCTCCTCGCTGCTCAACCCCCTGGCCATGGACGAGGAGACCAACGAGAGAATGCTCAAGTGAGTGCAGATCGGCTTAGTGAGCGGACATGTGTTATTAACGACTTTTTGGTTCACTGTGTTAATCAGCGCTTGGAAAGAAATATTGGAATCCACATTTGTTTGGTCCTAAAATGTTCTGTTACACTTTTGTGTGTTTTGAGTCAGTGTGTGTGTGTGTGTGAGGGCGTGCGCGTGCGTATACCCGTGCAGCCCTCACTTTTCTACTCGCTTATTCACACACGTGACCCAAGGGATCAGGCGCGGCAGTCATAATTCATCGTGCCACGTCCAGACTACTGTGTGCTCCCGACTGCCCCACCTCCTCCTGGGTATCTCTCTCTCAGTCTCCTCTCCCTCCTGCTCCAGTTTCTACAAGGCCAAGGAGGAGCTGCTCGGAGAGCTGGGTTTCCAGGGCAGCCTGTACTGCGACCTGCCCCTGCTGGCCTCCGACCTGCCCTACTTCCCCCCCGAGGAAGACGATGAGGAGTTTGACGACGGCATCCACCTCGTGGTGTGCGTGCACGGCCTTGACGGTGAGTTGTAGCTCAATAGATAGATGGTGATGGATAGATGGTTAAATTAAGGGCTGCAACAGTCGATTCATTGATTAGTCGATCGACAGAAAATGTATCGGAATCACATTTTTCGAATCGATTTATCGTTTACGTCATTTGTCAAGTACAAATACCAAATATTTGCTGTTTGATGGTTCAGAAATTCAAATGTTCTCTTCATGGATCATTATAAAATGAATAGTTTTTCTTGGCTGATTTTCAGATAAAGAAAGAAAATTTAAGACTCTGGTAACTAGACTACATGTTTAATCGATTAATTGAAAACGATTATCGTTAGATGAATTGACTAAGACAAAAATCGTTAGTTGGAGCCCTAGTTAAGTTTAGGTGTTGGGTTAGAGACGGTTAAAGTGTAAGTGAACCTCCTGTTTCAGCTCAAATGAGATTTTAAAAAAATTGTTTTGGGTTGAGAGTCCTAGGAGGGTTAGGGTTAGGGTTAGGGTTAGGAGGGGGAACGTGTTATCCCCATGGTTACAACCCCCCCCATGTTCTTTTTAAAGGTATTACCGTTATAATGAGCAATGTTTTATATGAAATGCACCACACACTGTGGCGTTATAGCCTACTAAGTGTCCAAGAAGCTAAACCCTCTCATGACATCAACCGCTTCCCAGATGGAGCGCGACACATCCACACACACCTTGGTGTCGAAGAACGTATACAAACTGGTTGGCGGAGACTGGGAAAAACATAGCATTTTACACCTGATTTCTCTAAATTACATCTTATTTTAGTAACAGTGACAAAATGGCATAGATTACTATGTTGAAGATCATATAAGACATAAAACAAAAAAAATCTTTAAAAAAAAACAACCTTTTGGGTCACTGACACTTTAAGTTGAGCTTTAGGTGAGAGATGGTTATGTTTAGTAAGCAGCAAGTCGCAAGCCGATCTCGGCGTGATTCTGGGCCGTGTGGACGGGCCTTACCAGGAACTGCGCTGGGATCCAGACATTGCAAGTGTAACCTGGTGGTTTGCTCCCAGGTAACAGCGCTGACCTGCGGCTAGTAAAGACCTTCATTGAGCTGGGGCTGCCCGGCTCCAGACTGGACTTCCTCATGTCTGAGAGAAACCAGGTAGGAAGGAAAAATCGTTTTGTGGTTTTTTTTACCTTGATTCACCACAGTTTGTAAAAGTGCTTCAGGCACATTTTGTGGGAAAGCTGATGACTGTGCTTTTCCCTCAAACTATCAATGTCACAGACGGACACGTTTGCGGACTTTGACACAATGACGGACAGACTGCTGGATGAAATCATACAGCATATCCAACTATATAATCTCACCATCGGCCGCATAAGGTCAGTATAATAGCAGCCAGAGTGAGCTGAATGAACAGAGGTGTAAATGTCTGTATTTTATTTGGTCACTAGATGGCAGCACATTCTGCATAAGTGAGTGCAAGACTCCAGTGTCATTACTGATGGTTGGTATAATGGAGAAGATGGACGTTATCACCCTAGCTCACCCAAGCATGGATTAGAAAAGCAGAGGCCTCTGGACACAAACCCCCCCTTGGCGCCCGCCCCCCCGCCCGCGGGCCGGCCCGC